>JAIPRM010002083.1:0-32684 GCA_025469315.1 Stegophylla sp. TES_Ste_2020 | reverse complement strand
GAACGGAGACCATATGGGTGAACAATAATCAAGAAGGGATCTGACAAAGGAAATATAAATTAGACGAAGAGCATTAAGGTTATTGAAGTTTCTACATGAAAATTTGATAAAACCAAGCTGTTTTAAAGATTTATTTTTTATAAAGTTCACATACATATCAAAGGTTAATTTACTATCGAAGAAAACTACAAGGTCTTTGAAGTATAATACTTGCTCTAAAGGTTCATTATTTATGCAATAGATGTAAGGTATAGAAGAACGGGAGCGTTTAAATGACATAGATTTACACTTGCTTACATTAAGGGTAAGGTTATTTTGGTCACACCAGTTTACAAGCGCATATAAATCAGACTGTAAAAGGTCAGCGTCGTCGAGAGATTTAATAACACGGAAAATTTTAAGATCATCTGCAAATAAAAGCATATTAGAATGAGGCAAGTAGATATCATTGATATAAATAAGGAAGAGGATAGGCGCCAAGTGAGACCCTGTGGTACGCCTGTAGTTTGTTGGTAGGAATAAGAAAAATAGTTTTTATAATTAACGAGTTGCGAGCGATTGGAGACATACGAAAAGAGCCATGGTAGTAATGGATCACAAATGCCAAATGAATTAAGTTTATTTTTTAAGATGGCATGATTAACAGTATCAAAAGCTTTTGAGAAGTCCGTGTAGATGACGTCTACTTGACAACCTTTCTCAAAAGCATCATTAATAAATTGTGTAAAACCAAATAAATTAGTAGCTGTTGATCTAGAATTACGAAAACCATGTTGTTCATTTACTATTTTAGAGTTGAGGGTAGGAATAATTTGTTTAGAAACTAGATCTTCAAATAATTTAGGAATCAACGATAGTAAAGACATAGGGCGATAATTAATTACATTAGAAGAATCAGAGTTTTTATATATAGGGGAAATTAAGCTAGACTTCCAGAAATCAGGAAAGGTACCAGAGTTTAGTGATAAATTAAATAGGTAATGTAGGGGAATAGTAAGAACAAATTTACAACGTTGTAAAAATATATTGGGAATTAAGTCAGGGCCAGGAGAAAGTTTACAGTTGATAGAACTTAGAGAATTAAAAATTTCAGTTATAGATATAGAGCATGAAGATAAAGGAAAGTCAAGACATGGAGAAGAGGTAGTTTGAGAAAGAGATGTGATAGGACGGGGAGGAGCACATTTTGGATTGATATAAATACTGGAGAAATGGTCGGCGAAGTAGTTCACTATCTTAGAGCCATCGTCAGTAGGAATACCATTTAGATGCATACACTTTATTTAATACACTTGTTATATGCATTTATGACAAAATATGCAATAATCCTTGAAATACGCAAAATATTCATTAAAAAAATGTTATGTTTAAATTCAGTGTGATATGAACTGTGGACATTTCAAACTCCCATTAACGTGCATATAATTAGTACAAGCATGCAAATGCATATAATTAAGGGATCTAATAATAACATATAATCCTGTATCAATAACAATATATGTACTCTAAAGTGTGATAGCGATAACCGATACGTAATCTTTTGATGAAATTAATATACATTTAATTACCAAGCACGTTCTATTTATACATGTGACATAATGTAATAATAATATTCATATCACGTTCTTATTTTTTTTTTTTTTTTTTTTTACACCTTATTTACACTACTATCAAATCAAGAGGTAAATTTAAGTTAAACTAATATTTATTCACGTTTTTATATTCTGAGCGGTAGCGAACAAGCTTATGATTTCACAATGATGTTTATTTTATTTTTTTATTTTTATTTTTCTGTGCACACTTTTTCGCATAGAAATACTTGTTCAAACGTTTCGATCAATATCTCGATAGTTCCCGAATCACACCCAGAGAGTCTTGTAAAGATGTAATTTTTCCAATTACTCGATAATTTTTCTAAAAGCGTGAAAAATCTGTCGAACAATTGACAAAAAACGGTAAAATATACAATTACTATAATTTTCGTAAAATTGAAAATTTCTTTTCAATATGACTTCAAAAAGAATGCAGATATAAACTGGAAACTTCACCAACTATTGAAAATACTCACGAAAACATTTCATAAAAATTTCAAAAAGATTTGGTCTGTTAGTATGATGCAGTGGTAAATGCGTCAGTATTAAAATACAACGGTACCGGGTTCGGATCCTACTCGGTAAACTAAATATTTTGCAATTATTTTAACCGTGACTTCCACGATAAACATTAGTACTAGTTTTATTTTATAGCACATAAATGTCGATTTACAATAATTAGAGCCACTTTATTTTATTATGAATTATGATAATTATATTTTATTGTAATTTGAAATTATTCATGGAGTATTCATTAGGTGTATGTGAATAAATGAGAATCAATTTTAGTAGTTTTTCGTAAATGTTGTATGTAAAAAAATAATTTTTAGCTCAATCTTTCAAACTGATAATTATCATTACGTATTAGTTTAAGCTCTGATCGGAATTGTTTCATTGAAATTTAGCGCTCCCACTAACAGTATTCTAACTAGAAGTAAAGAATATCCATGGTATGAATTATGTCTGGCTTTTTTTACTTTAACAATAATTTTGAAAACTTTGTTTTAAATATTAAATTAAACGATTAATAATTAGCGTCGGTTATTGTTACCGTTGCTGTTGAAGCTTAAAATATTTATACACGTAAGAATAAAAGGAACCGTTTACTTAATACTTTTTTTTTTTTTAATGTAATTAACAAATTTAATAGCAAGTTGAATTTCACTGCGGTAGTTATTCGGTATAGTGTTTTGACTGCCATGTTTTATCCGTTTATAATGGGATTTTGATTGGTTTTTAATAAAGTTATATTTAACACCTTATTCCATGAATCCGAAAACACTAATATCTTGAACACCTACTCTTATGCCTAGACATATTGAAATCAATGAAAAATCCATTAAACCTTTTTCTGATTGCAACAAGTGTTGGAACTTAAGAATCTAATTGAATATATCATTATACAATTCTCATTATTTTTACTTGAAAACTTTGTACACCAATCATACCTATATTCATGCTAATTATATTATATACTTTCATCTTTATATAGACACAGATTTATTTATATTTTACCATCACTGATCTCTTTGATAAAATATTAAAAGTATTTTTTACTCAAAACATCTCGAAAAAGATTTTTCTGCCTCGTACAAACGACCCGATGATAACGACATTATGACGACACTCGTAAATCAAGAAGTACAAACTTAACCACAGTGATTAAGTTATGATTAATTGTTCTGTGATGATTACAGAATACCACATTAATTTTGGCTGACGAGGCATGAAACTTCAAATTGTACCTACGTTAATCCATGAGTTTTCTTGATTTGGATTGATTATAGGCATCTTATTATATTCTGTAAAAAGGCTGGTATAGAACTTTATATTATGTATAAATAAATATTTTCTGTGGACGAAAAAAAAAGGGTCTAATGGAAAATCTTTTCCTAGCACTGTTCGGCCACGTGACTATATCACTGTATAGAAGGCGTTTTCAAGTTCTCGACAAATGTAAAGAAAAATTTAAGTAAGTACTTTTATGTGCAAAATTCAACACTTCAGGGGACTCCCTTTGAGTGTTAACTCGAGTTCCACTGAATATTTTTTTTCAATCGTCAATTTTGAATTTATCGAAAACATTATTTCCCGTGAAAATAAACATGTCGTAATTAAAACTCGGAACGAGAAAATTCATGGAAATATTACGAAATTAATAAAACTTGAAACATACATAAAAAAACTGGTCGAAACTTTGGGACTAGTATTTCCATACGAAAAAGTGTTTACAGAAAAAATAATAATAATAAAATAAATATCATAGTAAAATCTTCATTCCACTAAGAATCCGGAATCAATATATAAAATTGCATTAGAAAAAGCTATTAAAATATCGAGACATTTCCAAAATATTAAAATACTTTTGAAAATGCTATAAAGCCCGTAACGCAACTAGGGGGGTGCAGAGGGTCTTTAGCAACCCTCGAGTTCAAATTTAGCACCTCTTGTTATTTTAAGTCTATTATTTAGAATGTAAATGTAAATGTTTACTCATTATGTATATATACATAAATATAATAGATACCTTTACTTTTAAAATAATAATTATTGTGATTCGTAAATAATTATTGAGAAATGATATTTGGAGATTTGGGGGTGTAGCCCCCCAGGTTATTTTTCGTTACATAATTTTAACACCCCCAATATTTAGGCTCTAGTTGCGCCAATGTATAAAGCCTGTTTGGTAATTTGTAGAAATCAAAATTTTCTACCATATTATCATTATTTGATATAACTAAAACCAATTTCATGAAAATTCAGTTTATCTGTATTTCCCCGCCGTTTTGCTCAAATGTTCAGTAGTTCTTTCCTTACGCCGGGAAAATCTATTCAGGATTTCGAAAAACAATCTCTTTGAAGAACGAAAAAGAAGAAATTTACGTACACAGCGATGGCTTTATACACCGACATGGCTTCGGCGGGGTTATATATCACCCAGATCAACCCCCGTAAACGTACACCGCTTCAGTTCTCGTTAATCGAACAGTAAACAATATTGATGATAATAAAAATGTTTCGTTTCACTACTACCCACGTGGTTATTTTATAAAATATTTAATAATAATTCAAAGTTATTTATGGACTCGAGTACCTACGTGGAATAGCTCGATAAACGCGAATAGTTGACATACACCACTAAGCTCTCCGTGGGCTCAGATACCACAATATATTGCATTATTGTACCGGTACACGATTTGCGGGCAACGCGGGCGTGCTCACAGGGTATGCAGAATATGTCCTTGCTTTAGCGGGCACACTAAAAAAGTCTTAGTTCATAATTTTTACTGGTGATAATACGATATGAATCACGTTAGTTCTAATATTTGTTTTAACAATAAAATTTATGGCAAATTTTTGAAATTCTGATGATCACAATGATTTCATTCAAAAGTCATAAAATAAAGAAGAAAACCCATAATTTTCTATTTAGAAGTAGCATCTGAAACGCCATGTATGTTATTTTCAGAGACATTTATATCTGTAGGGGGAGAGGAAGTTTTATCAGCCACATACAAACCATAGACATATTATATAATAACTAGATAGCCAACTTCAGTGCAATGTTGATGCAAAGACCGCCATATGCCTAAACGGCAATGTTTACAATTCTAAGTGATAATAATTATTGATAAGACTAAAATCGGGCTACTAAAATTACATTTTTTTTTTTTGTCATCTCTATTTTAATTCTTAAACTTAAGTGATGTACTTACAATTTGCATAGGCAGAGTGAACTGCCAAACTGAGCTTCCTTTTAACCTATATAGTCAAGTGTATACATATTATTGGCTGGAAGTGAAACAAACCGTAGAAATAATGTAATACAAGGAGACTTTAAATGTTGGTAAAAGTTACTGTTAGACTTGAAATAAATAAACAAAATATATATAAATATATTTCCATAAATATACAACAAATAATAAACAAATGAAAATCAAATAACACAATTAACACAAATCAGAAAATTTATAATTGTAAATAATTGATTACTAAATGGAATAGATTTTGTAAGTTTATGACGTTTACTCATTGTATTTATTTGTTCTGAATAGTTTTTAAGAACTAATTGAAACGTATTTTAAGATATTTTTTGGCTATAACAGTTATTAATACTAATTTATGTGGCCTTTCTAAAATAGATACATTTTCACAATTTAAATGAGGAAATATATTTTGATTTAAACCAAATACATAAAAATGGTTAAATTGCATGCACTCATGAACGGAAGAAGAATAAACCATATTATAAATTAAAAAGACAACAATGAACAAGAAAAAAATTAACTTATTTATCACTAGTATTTGTACCTATTGTCCTATTATGATATTCAGAATTCATACTTTTAGTTTTCACAAATCAGCACCCGCCAAGCGGTTTATTTTATCATTTTACCAAATAGGTTATCACATAAAAATGTAAACATTTCCGTTTAGGCAAATGGCGGCTGCCGCATCGGAATTATGTATAAAGACGGTGTGTATTTGGCTATCTAGTTAGGTATTATATATGTCTATGCTGCAAACAAAGTCTACGCTGATATACTGGGCAATCACAGCTGGTAGTATCAAACTAAAATATGACAATAGTGTCGCCATGAAAGAAATCACGATGGCACGCGTTTTGAATTAAATTCCACCGCCGCGTGCACCTATAATGCATTCCGAGTATTTTATAGGCGAAACGCATCCGTTCTTTAGAGAAAAATCGTATTTTCAAACTCGCATTAACCGGGGCAATCCAATGAACCCGAAATCGAAACACGGATAACGAATAACAATATAACATTATTTTATAACTTCCCGTCGTTTTCTGCACAGACCGAATTTTCGTCGTTAGTGCCATTGGAAGAATATAAATATTACAATATTGATCAGTCAGTGGCATATTTTCAAATTTTTCTGGGTGGGGGTCCAAAATTTAGTTTCAAAACCAAAACAGTTACTGTATGTATAATCAAATTCGTAAATTGTAAGGAATCTAGTCGTAGGCGCAATTAAGGTGATTTTAGAGGCTAAGCCCTTCTAAAAAAAAAAACTCTCAAAGACCCAGATTTTGCATAAGTTTAAAGTTCTTTGGGATGCTAAATCAATCAAATAAACACTAGAGCCTCCCCCCTAAATTTTTATCCTAATTGCGTCAATGGGTCTACAGTCTACAAAGAATTTAATATTTTTCAATTTGGATCCCCCTTCCTTAACCTTTTGATGCATAATATACCTTTTATACTTATCATTACTTAATTCATTACCGTTATTTGCTTGATATAAATTTTTAGCTCTGGGGGGTCCAGTACCCTTGGACCACCCCCGTAAATACGCCACTGCTATTGATACTTTTTAATGATGATCGACATACTCGTGTCATTCTTCAAACAATGTCCTTCACTCTTAAGTAGCCATTGTTATTGACCGGTGATTAATAATTATTATCAGCCATCAGGACTTGATGTGTACTCACACATTTGCCCGGAAATTATAACACACCCGGTTCAACGACCAAAGGCAATTTTTTCAAAAAAATATTGTATTCCTTAGTTTATAGTTCATAAAATGATAATTGTCACTCAATGTTGTTTTTTATAATTATTTAAAGTTTAAATACAGTTTTGTGTTAAAATAACGTAGATTCGACGTATTGTTGTGAGAATTAAATTGTAAATTATTTTTTTCGCTCAAACACATTAAAAGAAACTCTCTCGAACACGTCATTAGAAGGAACTCGGCACTCGTCCAAACACATTGTTTTTATCATGCGGGGGAAAAGATGATTTGCCCAAGCGTATGATGCCCGTGTTGAGCTGAGATTTTTTTCGAACAGAAAAAGTTTTTCCAGAAAAAAGAAAAAAAACTTTCACCACTAGTTTTTCACTTCACTCAGAATATATTACAAAATTAATTCTTCCTTTCGAAAAAATTCTGCTGAAGTGCACTGCAGAAGAAAATCAGTGTGGTGTTTTAATTGCAAATTTTTGTCTGTATACTACACGATATTTTTTTTTAATTGAGATAGATCTTACGCCCTAATCCCACCCCCCCCCACACTTGTAAATCCTGAGATTAACAGATCTCTAAAACTACATTTTTTAAGGGGTCATAGGTCCAAATAAAAACTTGATCTTAATAATTCTATAGATATTATGGCGATAGTAGAAATAATGATCAATTAAATTATTATAACTACAGGTGTACAGAACGATCAAAAATCATCTAAATAATAAGTTAAATTACACAGTTTCAATCATAATAAATGTTCACTCTCTATTTATTCGTGTACCGAAAATGTTAGGTACGGTATTTAATGTTTTCAAAATTATTTTATTTTTATGCCCAAATGACGTTAAAACACGTTGTTATTATTCAGTGGCGTATTTACGGAGAGGACATGGGGGAAAGATCCCCTCCCTTGACATTTTTTCATTATTTTAAAATGGAATAACATATTTTTTCAATTTTTAAAAAGCGATAGATGATAAAACGACTGCAAATTAATATCATCAATAAACATAACCACATTTTATTATTTTAGATTCTAAGAAGAGTGGAGGAACTATAAAAGTTTTACATTTATATTTATGTAGTATTTTTCTCTGAATACATCCTCAAACAAGGAAAATAACACTGAAAGAAATGGAAAAATACCTTGCTCCGCATTCATACGTTGTTGAGTCTTCCTCATTTATTTTAATATAGGTAGCCATAGATATGATGTGTTTCTGTTTTATATAATTATTTATTGATTTAATACTCAACTGGAGTTAAACTAAAGAGAACATTATTCGAAATCTATAACATAGTATTTATTAATACAACAAATTGTTAAAACATAATACAATCAAATCAATAAAATCAAGACATTCATTTTCAATTTAAAAACAGATTAAAATACAAATTAATGGAGTTTGTTTCAAGTCTTAGGCAAGCAGCATATTAAATTCTCATTAACATAATTTCTCGAACTAGTTGGAATATGAAAAATGGTTTTTTTTTTTTTTAAACAAAAATGTTAGAACTTCAAAATCAATTTGATATAAAAACTTGTGACAACCTGTCACATTTTTTAACTTGTTAATGAACTCTACATCAAAATACTTTTGTAGAGTAGCTAATTACGATTATATTTTAAATTTTAAAGAAATTACATTTTAAACCTAAATAAATTATGTGTAAGACTCCTCTGTATTATTTCGAAAATGTTGATTTGACCAGACTACGTCTAAGTCCAAACCAAGGACCTGAATTCCAAAATAGACCGCACCAGTCTATATTAATGTACAGATTGTGTCTAAATTTATCACAGATCCTCTTTAAAACAATAAAACCTCTTAAGGTTTTACTATAATTTAATTAATATGCTTTAAAACATATGTACTTTGAAAAAAATTATTTTATTATCACGAACTTGATCTACTATTGTATAATTTCCTAATCGTATATAGAATGTTTGAAATCAATTAAAGATGGATGGCGATGTTATAATATTATATTTTTTAAAATGATATTCATATTAATAATATTGCATAGGTACTTTTTACGAGAATTTATAATGCTTAACTTTACTATTTTTTTTTATGAAATAAAAAAGGCTAACAAAAAATTATTTTTCTTTAAAAAAATCCAAAATACGCCACTTTTATATTATTTCTCTCGTGATTATAGTTGACTCGCGATATTATAACAAAAATCTTAATATGACGATTGAATCTGTTGTCTTTGAATCTGTTGAATCTTTAAAAATCTCGGGTTTTAACGTTTTTTGGGTTTTGGTTCCCTTGGTATAACGAAGTTTTTTTGGTCTAAACTCTTACGATGTAACGAATTTTTACAATTTTTTTTTAATTGTAGGTAAAATGAGATATATGTCAGTAGTCATTTAGTGTATAAATACACCACGAAAAATTTATAAAAGTAAATAGCTTGCAGTACAGAAGATTTTCTGACGATAATCATGCAATAATGTTCTACATTACATATTTCTTGCATATATTTTGATATTTATAGTACATATTATGATAAAATTTATCAAATATATATAATATATTATCAAATAAAAACGAATTTCAATTAGTAATGTGTTAATTTACATTTTCCCTGAAATATAATTAAAATAAATTTTGTTGGATTACGCTCACAACAAACCGAGTTTTGGTGTAACGAATTCTTAAAAAAACAAACTTTTCTTTCAGTCCCTTGTGATTCATTTAATCGTAAGCCTACTATATTACTAAAATCCATTTAATATTTAGTAGTAATCGTAACCAGTGTTTAATCTAAAAACAAAATAATAAATATGTAGATAAAAAAAAATTATTTAAATAAATTATTAAATTGAATTAATAAAATGTCATCTAGATACAGGTAAAGATGAAAATTAATATTTTATCTAGATAAATTACAAATTTCTTTTTGAGTTAAAAATTTAATTTTGTGTTTTTTATTTTTGAATAACAAAAATATTTAAAATTCAAAATTTTCTCAAGCAACTATTAAATTATAGAAATAGTGATGGTAATTTTATTTATTTATAGATAGAAGTGAATTCAACTGAATAGACTTAGCACTAATATTATAAATTGTAAATACAATTTATATAGATAAATTTATCTAAATAAGGATAATTTATAACTGAGATAAACTTAAGGTACATTAGGCAGCAGTTATCTAGATAAATTTAATAATTAAATAGTTCCTTACACTGGTCATAGCTTTATGATATTTAAATTATTCAATTTGCTTTTTTTTTAATAAAACATCAAAACACATTTTTCTAATTTGTGCACACAATCGGACAATAACCATTACCATCATATGATTTTTCTCATAGATCATATTATATCAAAACGTATTCGTAGTATATTATTATAAAATTCATTCATGACCATTCTGCGATCACAGAATACCGTCATGGGTACGACATCAATGCCGAAGAACAATAATTTTTACATTAACTATAAAAAATTAACTGCTTTTTTTTATCCAAATAAAATTAAGCTTATTATTGATCTTTGTTTGAATGGTTTTGCACATATTTTCTCTTTTTCTAGATATTAATAATTGTACAGATCTGTGTATGCCTAGATATTTATCTATTGATCATGTTCGATCTTTAACTTGACGCTATAATATCATTGATCTTTACGCAACACTAGACTGGTGAACTTTCGATCAGACGTGTCGTCGGATAATGCAGAACGATGCCATTGACGTGGTGTTGTCACGTTTGACCGGAAGTGGTGCTAATGATACACCATTTGGGTTGTGAGCAACGTGGGAATTGAAAAAATTAATAAAACGTAGGAGGCACACAATATAGTGGTCGCGGGCAAAAAATAAAAAAAATAATAAAAAAAAAATCCAGAAAACATATTGCATTGTGAGGATAGTCCCATTGGGACGAAAGGAAATTTCACAGTGGTCTGGTTCCCGGTTCTAGAACTTACCTTGATCAAAAAATATAATTTTAATATCCTATCTAGATTAAATATACTGAAAAATATCTAAATAATTATTTTAGATGACAATTTTAATTAGGTATCTAGTCAAATCCATCTGGATAAATTCGTCCATACGTTTTTCTACAGACTCAGATTTGTCATAATATTATGCCCATTGTAAAAATAACTCACAGTTTATTTTTAACGAACAATTATTTATGCAAGTAAAAAATATATTCCCAGTTTATTCACCTAATATTGTTATTAAAACTTAAAGGTTTAATCATTTATTCACTATAAATAATTAATATTACAAAATAAAATAAACTATATAGTTTAATGCAAGGCTTATTTTAAGTTCTTTTTAGAAATATACAAAACTTCAATTTCAATTCCATTGAAAATCAATTTTAAAATTCATCTAGTTGAATAAATATTTGAAAAATACACCAAAAATATTTCAATCGATCATTATTATTTATGTTCTAATAGATACCTCAAAGTAGAAATTGCAGATTTTTTCATTTCTACCATTCTAAAAATTATATATTTGTTATCTGTCTACTATAGTTCTATATATTCTGTATAGTTATATTATATAATTTATCTATCTATATCAATACACTTATAATACACAATTCTACTGAAACCAAAATTATTCTTACTAACTTAAGCACTTTATAAAAATAAAATAAATTTTTTTGTAATTTTTAAATTTTTCAAAGAATTTTTGCATTATTTATATAGTTTTGGAGTGTCATTTAGGTCATTAGATACCTATCTTTAATACTCTCCCTTTAAGCGCTAAAAGACTTTTAATGGTTTATACAAATATGCCTTTCTATATCTGCACATTATGTCTCACACAGTACACGGAAATTAAAAAACAGTAATTATTTTCCGATATTACTATGGCTACCATCGGTTATATCATATTACAACCATTAGTTTACAGTGTTAGAATCAAGGCTTGAATAAAAAAAAAATCGTTTTTCATTGTACACTGTATCGTTACTAGAAATTAAAGCATTATTAATTTTAGATTCTGAACGAAGTGAAGAAGCTAGTATTTTTTTTAAATGATGTTTACTTATGGAGATACTTGTCCAAAAGTTTCAATCAGCAACATCCAAACTTTATTTAAACATAAATAGACAATAATATAAGAAAAATTTTACCCCAAGAAAATTTTGAAAATGTGAAAAAAAATTTTGATCAAGTTTTTTTCAAAAAAATTGTTTTTTCTTATTAAATTGTTTTTCCTTTCTTTATTTGTTAGATAAAAAAAATAAAGTTAATTATAGACAAGAAAGCCGGACATACTGAATTTTATTGTGAATTTTATTCGTTGTACTTATTACTGGAGAAAAAGTTAATTCCATAAATAGCTCATAACCCAGGGATTCCCATCAGTGGCGTAGCCAAGATTTTCTTATGGGAAGGGTTTACAAGTTTTATTAATAAACTTACTCAATAGCATAGCCATGGAGGCAGGGTTGAGGTGTATAAAATAATTCTATGTATCAGAGCTTTGGACCCATGTCATTTATTCGGATTACACGTGTTAAATAAAAATTCAGATGTTTTGGGTTATTAAACATTTCTGATTACGATTAAATGTACATTTAAATGGGTTAATTATGATTTATGGTTAATTCAGATGTAAAAAAAACATATTTTATATTTGTATATAAGTTTCAAAGCGAATTCAATTTAACAATCAGGTTTTATTTTAAAAGTCAATTTAATGCGAAATAATAAAGTAATCCGTCATATTTTTACATTATCTTAAATTAGAAGGAATGGTTTTTAAAAATGCATTAATATAATTAATATAATATTATATAATCAGGGTTTTTTTTTTCTTATCTTTTACATATATTTTGTAGTTGGATTTTATGACTGTTTATTTTGTTTTTGAAATCGTATTGTTTGTGATTAGGCATTTTAGTTGACTATTGTTTTTTTTTCTGATATTTTTAGCCCAATAATAATTTCCATAATGTAAAAAATTAATTTTGGTGAGAAATCTTTAACTTTTTACAATAGTTTACTCGTCGCATTTATGAAAAATTACTTTCATAAATATAACTTTTATGATAATTTATTTTATAGCACTCAGCATTATAACACTTGACTTTCAAATAGTTGACATGGTGTCATTATATTTAAGTCTCATTTAAATACTTATTTTTTATTTTTTCATATTGTAAATATTATACACAGCTACATCATAAAGTACTTTTACTAATGTAAAAATGTTCGATGTGTTTTTTAAAATTATTTTAAATTTGCTATGCCACTCTTCTACTATATATATATATATTTATATATATTGTTGTTCTATAATCGGGTTCGAAATTACTGTTTCTTAAAATTCTTCGGAAATGGCTCTGTTGGAAATTGCAAGTAACCTTTATTAAATTTTAAACGAATTTAATATAAAATAAACATTAATATTTCTATGTATTACAATAATGCTCCATTTCAAAATCGTTTTATTTAAAAAATGATTTATCGTTTCTTACAAATGCAACACACCCTCCACGAATATTTATCGGTATATCCACAGGCACCCGGAGAGAGGGGTCAAGGTGGGGCATTTGCCCCCCTTTGGACTTTCCAAAAGTGATTCTAACTGATATACTCGTAGTCAGTAAATAAATTTTTAATTGATATTCTGACTATAAACATTCATAAATTTGATATAGTCAAATTAATAAATAAAGAAAAAAATAGCACGTTCGTAGTGTCGATCTTTATGATTATAAATAAATTTCTGAATTTAATACAGTAAAGTTCCTTCAAGAATGCATTTTAGATCTCAAAAAATTCACTTAAGAGGACGTTACATTCACATGTGTTGTCTCTGTCTTACACAGCGAATCCCACACTCGACATACATAACTAATTTACGTTTAGAATTACTAATTTTTTGTTAATTTTAATTTTAGAGGAAAGTGATCTATTATTAATTATAAATATTAGAATGTTATCTACAGATATACATTGAGTTTCTTATGATATTTTATTATATAAGCGAGTTTTGAGCATTTCAAATTAAGTATTATACCTATTGTACAATATACATACTCAAAACTCATTTAAAAATTACATTTCAATAAAAAACCAAACGTACATAAATAATGTTCTTGTATTTATATTTAATAATAGATCATATTACACTAAAATTAATACTAACAACACAAAATGGGTTTTGCTGAACGTAAATTTGCAATGTTGTACGTTAGTAAGATTACATTAGTAAGAGACAACACATTGAGTGTAGACTAGCATCCTCTTAAGTTGCCAAACAAATATATTTAGAATTGTCATTAAATGCACTATAAGTTAAAATTTTTAAAAAACCAAGAAACTTCTATCTTATTAGTAAAAAAAAATTTATTCAAATGTTTAAATTTGAATTTAGTTAACATAGATAAAAACCATACCATTTATTTAAGTAATGTGGGTAAGGTAATTATTACAAACGTTTTGATTGAATTTCAAATTGAATTGATTTGACTTTGATTTTATAGTTCCACTTTATTCTCGAATCATGACAAATTAAACATTGTAATACACTTTCAGCTATTTGCTGAAGTATTTTAAACTTAGAATATTATTTATGAAATATAAATATGACTTGCATTTAAAAATATTTGTGTATTGACGGAATTTGAGAAATAAAAAAATAGATACAGTTAAATTAATTAAAAATGGAAAAATATAATTAAAAAGACAAAATAATTACCGTAATAAATTAAAATCGCTAATAAATGCGAAATAAAAGTTTCAAAATCGAAAAGCTACATGTTATATTTAAGCTAAAAAAATGTAATCTCCTATAAATTCGCCTTTAGTAATAAATAACATAAAATTCTGACATATTTTTAAAAACTTTAATTTTTGGTGTTTCAATTATGCCTCTCCCTGATAAAATTCCTGCGGGCACCCATGGGTCTATCTAAACTAAGGAGCGAAAAATACGCACGAAAGAAAGTATGCATTTTTAATTATTATAGTCTTATAGAAATTTGGAAGATGAAAAATGACAGATTTATTTGGTCATTAAATCAAAAAATGTGCAAAATCTAGTTTTAATGGATGAACATTGTATATAAATGTATTCGTCCATAGATCTACTCAGGAATGGGCAAGATACGTGAAAATAAATATTAAGTTACTAGGTACATGAATTTAAATTTTTGCTTACAAGATACATTTACGTTTACGAAAAGATACAAGACACTTTTTTTCCTTTTGATGTATTTTTGATTCATTTTTTAGAATAATTATAAAAGTTAGTATGTTTAATTTGTATCAAAGTCTAATTATAAGAAATGTATAAGTCAAAATATTCCATAATCGATTATTCTTAGAAGCCAACGCGGATTATGCTGTTATTTTAACGAAACTTACTTAGCTGTGAAATTCAAAGAGTTAACAATAATACATTTTCTTAGTATTTTGAATTCTTGTAAGCTCAACTATTAATATTATAAATATTCCCTGAGCTATGTCATCAGAGTCGTTTCTCAAATGTAATTATTTATCATTATTTTAAATTAAAAATATCTCACAATTAATTATTTCAAAACATCAATTTAAAAAAAAAAATTAGAGCCTATACAGTAAGTCAATGGTAGAAACAATCTACCCAAAATACATCCGACATCAGTATCTCAGAAGAAAAGTGTCAAGAACACCCACGATGAGAATTTTGTTCGACTTTTTTTCTTTTTTTTTTTAATTATTTGCAGTCAGTTGAGAGTTAAAATTCGAGTATATGCTGAATGAATACATATAATATGTTAAATTTTCCTATTCAAATGATCAAACGTCTATATTTTCGTGTACACTATCGATTTCGAGACTTATACAGAGGACTCGAACTGTTTTGTGAATAGTTTTGTGAAATTAAATACGTAATACGAATGTCTTTGTGCGAACATTGGAAAATAACTTCATTTTGTATTTTTTTCCGGGAATTCAATGAAAAGGAGCAAGGCGAGCAAGGCGCGGTTCGGGAATTCCGCAACGGAAAACAGGGCGAGCGTACCCTCTTAAAATATTTAATGTATACTACGAACAATTCATCATATTTACAAGAGATTATCTCGTGTTTACGACAGCAAAAATAAATATTACAATATAAATGTATATATACATATATGTAAATAATATTATACTTTTGACAGCGTGACATCGCTCCGCGGCGAAACAATAATTGTAACTTTGGCTATACGTCGGTTTACTTATTTCTTCGGATCTGTTTTGCATGTCAAACGAACGGCAATTAAAAATATTATAAAAATCCTACAAAAGCCAAGTCATAAGTACGAATACATATTTATATAATTTTCAGATCATTTTATTCCAACAGTCACTGTTGTGTTATTTTTATGAATAATTCATATTTTAATAATTTCGTTTAACCACTTTAGTCTTTGAATCTCCCAAAATCGTTTTCCATTAGTACCATAGTTTACCGTTGCTTTTAAATTTAAAATATAAACTTTTTTCTCACTCCTAGTTTACTCTTAGAATAGTCGAAAAAATAATTCAAAATTTTTTAATTTTAAAATACTTGTTTTTGTTTGTTTAATTGGATTAAAAAAAATGAATCATTATTTTGTTGCGTCGTCGTTTTTACTTTTCGTTTATAAACTCACGTTGTTCTTAAACATTTCGGCTGTTTTTTTTTTACAAAAAAAATTTGTAGAAATTATATTTCAGTGAAAATGATATTTTTTATAATATGTGTACAGGCGTTTGGAAAGAACGTAATTCATAAACCCACGTTCCACATTCCCATTTTGTGAGCGATATATGAACGTCACTCATTTATTTCAAATAGAACGCGAGCGTGAACGAACATTATATTTTTAATGAATTTGAACGATTTTTGAGGCATTCAAATGTATTTACCCTACAATAAATACATGTATAAATTTTGAATAGTAATTATAAAATAGCATTTTTCTAGTTTAAATCGTATAATATTTGTTTAATCACAAATTGCAAATATAAAATACGTGGAATTCCAAATGGACGTATCTACATAAAACAACGATAATTGAAATTACGGTTTCTACGAATGAATTGGATAACAAATCATGTTACCCGGTGAAAATATTTTATTAACTTTTAAAAAACTGAGACCTAATTTTTTGAAGGGAACTTTTTTTCGGCTATGTGTCTGGTATGTTCCTTTACCACTAATATTCATTAATTGGAAAAATAAAACTTTAAAATCACTAACTTTTTACGTACTAAACCCAGGTTTCAAAGGCATTAATACAATTATTTCATAATTTTTCAAATTCTGACAATGTTTTCACCAAAACGCTATTTAATACAGCGGTATAAAAAACGTATTGTTGATCAATTAAAAAATTAATTTCCGATGGTACCCTGCATGTGGTCACAATAAGATTTGAAGTAATAAATATTCAAAAACATTTAAAAATCACAAATAAATTCTGCCAAGGAAATGTAATTTCATACGGAAACTGCATTCAGCAAAATAGTCATTCTCCGGAAAGAGTATATACTTGTCTTACGCCAACATCCCTTTTTTCGAAATGTTTTGCTACTGACACAAACCAATAAAAAAAGTCACCATTTTTATCTCTATTTCTTTGTCACAACGAGTATTTGCAATTGATTCGAAACCAAAAATTATTTCACTTAAGTCTTCTGTTAGGCTAATATCACTGAAATCGGTAAATAATTTTTTTACACCGACGGCGCATAATCAACAAGATAAGTTTTTTTGTTTTTTAAAAAGACACAATTTTTATGTATTTCTTTTATTGTAAAATAAATAAATGCAATTTAAAAGCTTTTAAACATTTAAATGATATTCTAGATTTTTGCGGTTTTTATAGTTGAAGAAAACAAACACATCACAGAAACAAATCATTTTCATAAAGACGTCATAACCTCGACAATACGTATATATTTGTCATTTCGATACATTAAACGAAAAAGGTAGAAACTCCATATTACCCATTGTTTAGAAGAAGTAAAATAAATTTTAAACTTATTTTCCAATTTCATTATTTCTTTGCTTTTTTTAAAAATCACTGTGCGTCTAGCTCAATGGATACCATAAACTAATTTTTGAATAAGTAAATATTAAATTAAATTATTTGAAAATAATTAAAAATTATTGTTAATTTAACAAATTTTTTTCTGATTTATAAATAGAGATATGATCGTTTTTTGTGATTAATAATGAAAATAATTCCTTATCAAAATACAGTCCTAATTCAAACACACACAAAAAAAAAAAATAAAATAGAGTTACAACCTTCTTCGTTGGATATATCAATTTTTATGACTTTGCTATTACTAAAAATTTTGTGAAATTAGTACTGATATAAACATATGGTACCAATTGCCGTTTAACATAACAAAAGTTGAAATATCGTAATTTTTTTGCATAAATATGTATCCTAAGTTTCAACATTTAATTTTTATAACACTCCCAAGTTGGGGAGTATAATTAACGTAACATACATAAAAATTTTTATGGGTTTAAGCACATTTACGAATATTTTAAAAATGTTTATTTTACCAAGTTGACGTTAATTTACAGTTTATTCGAATGAAATCTCAATTTAAATGTTTCGAATTCTAGATCATTAAAAATGTCATTAAGATAATTAATTTAGCGTCCATAACTATACGGTGTATTTTCATACGATATATATGCACAATTTTTAGAGGCTTTTAAAAAATATATTAGTAAAAAAAAACAAAAATGTTAATGAAAAATTGAAGTTATATTGTTTTAAATAATTGTCTGTTCTGAACGAATCAATAAAAGTATTTAGTTTATACTATGAATATAACGATGGTTTTTTTATTCAATTAAAACTTTCAGGAATAGGAAATAATATTATGAAAATAAAAAAAAAACGTATGTAAAAATTTGATGAAAAAATAAAAAGTTAGAAATTACATATCATTTAAAAATGCTAAATTTTATTTTAATTGAAAAAATTGAAAAAAATAGAGCTGGACATATTTTGTACTATGAGTATTTTTTGCTTCATAATCCTCGGCAAGTTTTACTCTTGACGGATGTATTGAATTTTACATCCTTTCTACAATTCTAAGCAGAACAGTAATCCTAGTCCATTTCATTATTCGTGAGAATAATCAATAATATTCCATTATGCAAACATTTAATTTGTAAACTCTTATGTTTAAAAATTAAAGTGATATTTACAAAAATGTAAATATAAGTTAATCTATAACTTTATTAGTAAGCGTGTATATACAGTTATCCATTCAAAAAACAATAAATTGAACATCCATCGAAATAATAATGGAATAAAACAATAATATTTTTGGATTAACAGTCATTCGAGTAGAAATTCTCACTTCAAATGTTTGTAAAAAAAATAATCTTTTAGCTAACCTTAGAGGAAATTCGAACACGGGTAGAAAAACATGCGAGAAATATTTTAGGGGGTAAAAATATATTTAGAAATAAAAACAAAAGTTTATAAGGTTTCGAATAAAAAATCGGTATTTTACGTAAAAAAAAACCGTTTTATACAAATTCTTATTTTAAAGATTTATGAAAAACTAACTGAATTACCCGGCTTCGCCCGTTTGTAGTTTTTGTTTTATCAAAATAAAATTCTAAAATCAACACACATTGTTGTGTTTTAAAGAAGAAAAAAAAATAATAACAATATTAAAAAATGATTTTATAATTATATATATTACATACGTATATATATTATATACATTATATATTATACATATAATTACACGTAAAAATGTATTTTTGCCGATTTCAACTCTTTCAAATCAAAATTTTGAAAATCGGGCGACGTGGTGACACTCAAGAAGGTATTTGAAACAATTCTGTGAAAAAAAATCGGAAAAAAGCTAAATAGCTTCGTCACAAAATTGGTACATAAAAAAGGCCTGTTCTTTTATATATATAAGGATTATTTATTTAGCCAATTATTAAAAAAATAATATTACCAAGAGTAGAAAAACACGCGAGGAATCTTTTGGTTGAATAAAAATTTTTACCAGGTAAAAACTAAATGTTTTATAACTTGTATAATATTCGTGAAATAAATACCGAAGGAAAATCTTTATTTTACTTAAAAATTCAGTTTCATTTCAAGACCATAAAGCATAGTATATAAGTAAAATTGTATTAAATGTTCAGCTCGTTATATTAATAATTTAAAATTGTATTACAGGAACAACGGGGGCAATGGAGAAACTGCTATCATCAGAATATATAGTTTTATAGGACAGTACATGGGCCTCGAATAAAAAACTTGGTATTTATTTAAAGTAACAACAATAAAAGCAGTTAGCGCTCACTAGGTTTTAAGTGCCTTAGATTTGTATTTTTTAATTCAATTATATTTTAAAAGAAGTTGTTTAACACACATACATCAGAAAGGAAATATATAATTATATATTTGTAAAGATATAAACTTAACTCTAAAAGCAAAGATGTATCATAGAACGTGAATGTTGACTATTTGTTGTCTACGAGATTTTTAGTTTTCTTAAATGGCAACCACTGCTTCAAACTTAAATTAAATTGGAAAAGCAGTTGTTCAAAGAAAAACTATAATAAATATATACCCAAGTAAAACAACTAAACACATACAAAATGTAATTTATAATGGTAATCGAAAATCCTCACTCCGCTCAGAATCTAAAATAATTTAAATTGTTCAAATATTTATTCAGGGGAGTGCTTAAATACAACAAATAAACCGTTCAATTAAATTACGATTGAAATACAATTATGAAAATAAAAATTAGTATAACCAATTATTTTTTTATGAAAGTTTGTAATATTTACATTTTTTGTTGATTTCAAAAAATATTAAGCAAAAAAGGAATAAAGTAAATCCAAGTGTTGTGGTCACCATTTTAATAAATAGACTGTTAATTCCATAATAGTGAATGGCCTTTCGTGCCATTGACGTCTCTAGGGTTTAATTGGAGGGTGTAAAAACGTAACACAATTTACTCAGATTTTGTAATGTACATAGTATTAAATTGCTATTATATTATATATTAATATTGAAATTTTATAAAATACTTCATGTTCATTTTACCATAGATATTCACATTAGTCTTGTTAAGTATTTCAGTATGCCAATTGCAATAAAAGACGCCGAACATACTTCGCACCATGGATATATTTCGCTCATCAGGTGGGATTCGGAAGTGAGTCAAATTTTAAAGATATGATAAATCATCTCTTCAATAAAACGATTCTGAGAGAAGTTTCAGTTTAAATAAGACAATTTTACTGAAAAATTATATAGTTTATTAATATTACAAAAAATTAAGAACAAGGAAAGCAATTTTAATGAAAAAAAAAGTTTCCGGTTCCAGAAAATGTCTTCAAGAACCAGTTCTAGTTCCTGTTCATTAAAACGTAAAACGATTTGTGCTGAACTAAAATTTTGTTCAACCAACTGCCGAGTATAGGTATGAGTTTATAATATTTTTACATTATCGCTTTTTCGAATCTTAGCTCTTATGTTAAGGCTTTAGAGTTTTTAGTAGTGATTCGTTTTGTTAGACATAATTTTACACTTTACTAGCGCAGAGTGGGCATCATAATAATAATAACATTAACACGCATGATATTTAACCGAACGAACGTTGGACCAATAACGATTTTTCCCGGCCTCCAGAAAAACCGAAATGACAAACGCGATTCGTTACCTAGTGGACGAGCACTCCCACTAGCCGGATTTCAGGAATTTTCACATCACCCGATACGAAATCTCGAATACACGACACTGTTCAGGTTTCGTGCGGAAATCCGTTCGGTTTTTTTTCGCTTCGGGGAAAAACGCGCGCGCGCTCGCTAAAATCAATCCCCAGGCCCCGGCGCGGATTTCAGTCTCTCCGGGGCACGCCGCCGTGTTTATATTTATTTAATTTTCTCTCTCTCTCTCTCTCTCTCTATCTCTCTCATTCTCCTCTGTTTTTCGTTCGCTTTGCGTTTTACTCCCGTATTCCCCCTCCGGACGCAAAACCAAAGGATACGCGTGATATTTACGTTCGCGCGGTGGTAATATTTTCCCCGTAAACGCGATCGCAAAACAACGAACCACGAGTTTTTTGATTACTACCCGCGGCAGAGAGTACTTACACACACTCACACACACACACACACACATGTATAACTCGTATTATTTTATACGGAATTATACGCGCACTACAGGTAAACATCCGATTTCCGATCGATCGAACGTATATAATAAAGTACGCGAAAACATTTCATTTTTTTTTTTTCCTGAGCGTTGACGAGCGAGACGAATAAAAAATACACGTCCCGTCGGCGGTGTATAAAAATTCATACATAATAATACGTACGGTTTTCACTCGCTCCGTTAGGCCGGGGCTCGAATCGGATTACGTTTCTTCTTTTATACTCGTCCCTCCCTCCCTCCCACCCGGTAACACCACTGACTCGGGTTGCATTCCAGATATAGTGTTTTCCGAACACTCTTGAAACACTTACATTACAAAAGTACTTAATGCTGCACTCTGCTGAATACCTTTAGAGCGTTGAAATTAATTTTTTCAATAGCGTTTCGTTGTCTCTTAAATTAAATGCAATATCGATAGGTTTATACTGTGTATAGTTGATAGTTTAAAATCTATAATATCGAATGATATCACGAAGAATCGAATATCCGTCTATTTATCATGATTGAAATAAAGTAAATACTGTAGAAATAATTAATACACATTTATGCTCGAATTTAAATTAATCGTCGTCCGTCTAACGAACAATATTACAAAATTACACTGTACACAATATAAATTTGCGAAATTTAAGTTGATTTTAGAGTTCCAAAATTAAAAGAATATTTTTGAAGAAATGTTTTATTATTTTTGTGAAATATCGTCTGACAAAAATGTTTTCATGTTTCGAGTTTTAGATTTTTTAAATAGCCATAACGTAGGCATGCGCACGGGTGCAGCATATGGTGTTTTGGCTGCACCTGAAATTTTTTCCTAGATTTAATGGGCAGGTGAATATTTGTTAAATGAGCATATCCAAGAATATTGAATAATTTTTAAATTCATTTTGTTAGTTATCAATGCAAAATATCCCAAAATAGATAGGTTTTATATTAGATGAATGTAATTATATTAGAAAAATTACAAACTATAAGATATGAAACTACAGATTTATACCAAATACATCATAGACCGTAATGTCTGTAATCCATTTTTTGTACCTTTACATTAACGATAAATGTAAATAGACTATTATTATTTATTAATAATATTGGGCCGGTTATAAATATGTGCTGTACCAGACACAAAATTTCGCGCATGTTTACGGAATTCATACAAAGTACAATTTATTATATTTCTTGTAACTATGCCTCAATAAGGAATATAGGATATTTTTAATTATATTGGGCCGGTTAAAAATGTATGCTGCACCTGACACAAAATCCTGCGCACTCCTATGAGCCATAACATCTCCGTTAGTAATATTTTACATAAACGGTATGCAGTGGCGCATTTAGAATATATGCGCCCCGGGGTGAAATAATTTTACCGCCCCCCTCCCACTAACTTGTTGGCAGTCTTTACAACCTCAGACCTTCCCTCTCCACCCTCAATAACATAAAATGTGCCTCTTACTTATTTCGCATTACATTTTAAAATGTATATTCTAGGGTTTAACAGTATATAATATTTCAATGTTTTATTCAATTAAAAAATTATACCAAATAATAAATTTTAGTAAAATAGTAAAAGTTATATTATGTTAAAATGTCTTACTTTTTTATCCATATATATAAATAGCCAACGGCTAGAAATGTCTTATTCTATGTAATAAAAAAAAAAAAAAAAATTGAACGAGTCAGATAAGAAGATAGTCAAATGAATATATTTTTATTAGAGATGAATTTTTTTTTAAGAAACTCTAAAATGTTGGCACCCCTCAAATCATGGCGCCCGGGGGATTTACCCCTTTCGACCCCCCTTAAATGCGCCACTGACGGTATGCCTATTATCACTCACTTGTGTTCTTGATCCACCGGTGTGCTTGTGTGCCATATACGCACATCGAACTGTTTTTTTCATTTTGAAAATTGTTTTCTGTAATGGCGTGTCTTGCACTGCGATGTCACTTACGGACCGAGTGACAAAGACGAGTGGGAAACGTCATGACTTCGTATTTTCAAATGGTACGCGTAGGTATGATATTATGTGTATATTGTATGATTAAAATCCGACACATATATCGAACCATCAAAGATGATATATAATTGACCGATCCGAAACGCACGTTTCCTGGTGGTCTCTCATGAAGTTAAATATAATATCACTTTGTTATTTTAATTGTTCTATTCAATAATTATAATATATTTTTTCTAAATCTTTAAATTGTTCGAAATTAAGTGTTTAGTTATAATAATATATCTTTGTTATTGTTTCTTTCTGATGTGAGAGTTTTATGCCAGAACAAGCATTCTCCATATCCAGTTTAATAAACTTATATGTTACTGTAAACCAGCCTTGTTGGATTTTATTATCATTAACTAAATATTTATAATTAAAACCTGTTTTCCTCATAAAGTAGTACATTTACTTAAAAATCCAGGATGCACTGACTGCAAAGTACCTAATGATTGTTAATGCACCGAACTGTGTTCATTTAACGGCGACGTTATATTTTCTTTCAAAAATGTTATTTTCTTTAAATTTACCAGTTAGTATTTGATTTTTATTATATCAATCTAAACATTGCAATTTTTTATTTCCTGTAAAGATTTATTTTTCTATATTGTTCATTATTAGACGGACGAAAACGACAAAATAAACAGGTGCTACATCTTCTTGAAAACGCTAGTAAAATTATCTGCATAGCGTCTACGTGTTTCTTATGACCTTTCCATTTTCTCAGAATATGACATTTGGTGACAGCGACGACGACGACGACGACGACGATTTCCAGAATTGTGTGCTTATGAATATTGAAACTTGAGAGACCTGACAAATACCAAACGACATATTTCTAGAAAAACTAATCGATTTATATGCTATAAAGAAAACTCGTTGAGTACGTCATTCTAAAAAAAAAAAAAAAATACATACATACATATAGGTATGTCCTAGTTTGTACGATTTAATAAATTCAATAAGTAATTCTACCTGTAATAGAGACAAAAATAGACAGTATAGATAACAGAGACATAATTCTAAAAATCCTCAAAATATGTATACATTTGTGCTCTAAAAATACACAATATATGCTATAAAATTTACAAAATATGCTCTAAAAATATACGAAAATTCTAAAATAAACTCTTAAAAAACATTAATTTTACTGTTAATACTCTGAAATTAGTTAATTAAATTTTTGACTAAACGTATTATTCGTTTTATTTATATTATTTAAGCATTTCTTCTATTTTTAGTCTTTATTCCTTTTGATCTTACCTTTAAACAAATCAAAATATATCAAATAACAATTAACCCTTTGAGCATTTTTTATTCGATGTAATAAAATGCATAATAATATTGAAAAATATGCAAACTATACAAAAAAAAAAAAAAAAAAAACCACTTAAATCGAAAAAGGGCTAAATACTCGTATGCAGAATAAAAAGAATTGCATTAAACTCTTAGTGTATTTTTACACTATATCATAAAACACTAGTTATGTTTTGAATGGTTATTGAAAAACATGTTAATTCTTACAAGTCCTAGTAATAACAAATTTTTGTTTTTTTGTAGAACCCAAATTATCAAATTTGAAATTTTATACTACTGTTGTATTATATAAATAAAAAATAAATAAAGGAACAGAAAAAAAATTAATGAGAAAAAACATTCAACATTTTTTTTTATATTTTCAAAATTTTCTTGTGCCGAAATATTCCTCATATTATTATTTTCTATGTTTAAATTTTTATAAAATAGGTATTCATGAAGATAATTTCCGAGTTCCTCTGTCAAATTTTGAATAGTTTTTTCCAAATTTTGAGAAAATAATTGAGAATTTTAAAAAGTTGCCTCTTTAAAGTACCATCTAGATGCAAATTCAGTTTCAAAAAGTTGCCGGTAGAGACTTTTGAACAAGAATATTTATACGAATAAGTGTAAAAAAAAAATAAATAAATAAAAATGATTGCAAAAACTCTAGCTTCTTCGACTCGCTCAAAATCTAAAACTACTTTCACCTAAATTCTGGAGTGTTTAAAACTTGTCAGAAAAAAGGTACACTAGTTTAAAAATGTGAAAAAATGTGACCATCGCAAAAATTGCTATTTAAAATGGCTGTAGCTCATTTTTCAATAGATTTCATTCTAACAAAAAGTCGTTTCAAAGTATTTTAATGTACTTTTAAATGTAAAGTATTTAATAAGTTTAAATTGATTGGCAAAATTTTGGCAAGCATATGGAAATAGTTAAATTTATAAGAATTTGCCTCTAATTGATTCATCCGCAAAAAAGAGTGTTCACACTTGAAGTTCTGGTTTTTTTTTTTTCATTGAAACTAGACGTCTTGACATAGAAGAAGCTCATTGAACTTCGAGATATGCATTTTTTAAAATAGGCAAAAAAGAGCACATTTTAGACTTTCTAGGGGGATTATCAGAGGTGTAACCAGAAAATATTATACTGTTATAATAATGTTGGAAATAACAAATTCGCATGCAACTTTTCATTAATTTATAGATGAATTTTTCCAACTTTATTTGTATTTTCATTTTAAATGAAAATTTTTCCAAATTTACTTATTTTCGAGATATCCGTAAAAATAATGCAATTTTTTTATTTCACAAATGTGGTAGGAATGTCATCAAAATATTTGAAAATTTATATTTGTTATTTTATTTACATATAATACATATTTATAAAGTATATAGTTAATAATTTGTCACACATTTATAAATAATAATTATTATACTTTAATTTCAAGAAGAAATTTACAATGATATTTATTTCAGTACATATTCATTAAGTGCGTTCGATTAATTTTGGTCCCATTAAAAAAAGTAAAAATAATTTGCTTTCTTCGATTTTAAATCTAGTTTAGTCCTCACGTCCTTGCTATCCTACGAATAAACTTTTAGGTATTATCATGTTGGCAACGTAAAGTATGTACTCCGCCGATTTATCCAGACACAAACACTATAATATTACACAAAATATCTGTGTAATAGGATAAAAATAAAATTCAATTTTCCTTTCTTTTTTTTTTCTGTTCTAATTTTAAAAAACCTTTAATAAAAACAACTGAAATTTGTACTCGTATATATAACATATTTAAAATACTTTACAGCCCTGAACGTTATACGTATTTGACGGTGTTCTACGTCAAAAAAGCGAAAGTAAAAGAGCGAAAGCAAAGGCAGGAATTATAAAAAAGCGAACGGCAATACGAGCGAAATTAAAAAGAGCGAAAAATATATTAAACACATTAAAACCAATAAAAATTCAAGTTTATTTTGTTATAAGACCGTACACCAAATCTTAGGGAATTTATTTTTGTCTCTGTACGTCTAGCTCTGTTTTGTTTAATTATATGTTACCAATAACGCCGTATACTAATAAACTTTGAAAAATTGTTATAAAACATACAATCGAACATAATCATGTTCCTGATCAGTGGTGCAGCCAGGATTTCTCAATGGGAGTATAATTTTTCTCGTGCTTATTAATTTAAATTTATAAAATATATTCATTTATAATGTCAATTTTAATTTTTGAAGTTAAAAAAAAATATATTTTTAATTTTGTTTTAACATTTGTAGTATGAATTTTATTATTAAATGTAATTTTAATTCATTTTAATACATTTGTCGCTCTTTTTGCATTCATGCTTTTGCGTTCACTCATTTGCTTTCGCTCTTTTGTGGTAACCGACTCGATATTATATTTTCTCAAATCTATATGAACTGATAAACGGTTGAAAACTAAGATAAACCATGTGATACATCAAAATATCCTCCATTTTCATAAGGTTGATTTATATATTAAATTCATATAACACTGTGAATGTAAATTTGAGTAATTATTTTCTTGCATAGTAATTTACAATACCATAACTTATCAGTTCATTATAATTGATAATAATTATTATTTAATATTGTAACGTTATATGTTATATGTATAATTTATATTATAAATCACATATTTAATCAATCCAAATCATAACCACAGTTGTAAACACTTATTAGTTCTTACTGTTTGACAGGTCGTATCCAGATTCACCGAAATTCTATTTTGCCATGAATTTTATTTATACTGTTCGTTCTCGAATACAATATGCTTTAGGTAGGCATTCACCGTCTCCAGTTCCCATTTCATCATCCCCCAGGCCAGTTTTACCCTCTTCGGACCCGCCACAAATTGCTTTTCCTCCAACCGTACGGGTGCATGGCAGTGTAGACGATTTACTACGTTTCTGGTTTCGTCGTTCATTCGATATTCTAACGAAAAACATAAAGCAGTTCATAGTCTGAGAGCAGACATCTATAGTACCTCCCCCAACTGTTTATAGTCTGTATACATTTATAATAATTAATACATATATATAAACTGAACGCATAATATTTTAATCCCATGGAACATTTGCCCTCTGTGTAGTCATTATAATACAGAAGCATTTTAATAGTATTAAGTCCCTAAACATCGAGTTCATACTTGACGTTATTATTTATACAAGAAATTTATTATAAAAATAAAACAACAAGACCTACTTTGTTTACTTAAGAACGATATTCCACGAAAACATGAGCACGAGTGTCAAAACCATCGTAGCATATACGTTTATATTAAATTTAGAGAAGTCTGTAAAAATCAATTTATTTCAAAGTTATACATCACAGACTTTTAGGCACTTATATTAAACATATTCGTAGAAATTTAACGGAATAATTCTTGAGACATTGATTCTATTTTGTATTACAATGATAATAATAACAGAAGTAATTAACATATTATTTTACATAATACACCATAAAAATGTTGTAATTATTTAACAATAACCAATCAATAAAAGATTAGTGATTAATAAAATCTCACTAATATTTATGTCTAATTGACCTAAAAAAATATCGAAAATCGTGTCAACTTTTTTCTCTATAGCCGTTTGAAGTTACAATTTCGCCGAAATTCGTAAGTTTTACCTAAAATTACACACTTTAACGTACATCAAAGAAAATTGGCCATACCGATTTTTTTGAAACTAAGTACATAGATAGAGAATTATTTTATTGCAAATATTTTGGTGTAATAAAATTTTGAGCGAACAAATAATTAAATATTTTACATGGGTTTGACTGAAAAAAAATTGGAGAAAGAACGAACAAAAGTAGGTAATTTTTATCGCTTATCTTTCGACGTTATTATATACGATATACTCCACGTCATGAAAACCACCAGTCTGTCTCCAATTCATTATCGCGGAACAATTTTTCCCCAATACAATTATTTTTATTAATTATAAACTATGGCGGTTTTACTTACAGAGTAATTCGTGTTTACTTATTTATTAATAAACAGTTTACATACTATTCAATATATATAATAATATTATAATATTCACCAAGAAAATTAATTATTTTATTTATTTAATTTTCCAGCCTTGATGATGTTCATATTTAGGCATTTAATATATGTATAATTTAGGTGCATATAAAACGTCACGTCTTCACATTAATGATTTACGAATTTTGCTCACTCTATATAACATGTGTACAGCACTTGTGTTGTTATAGTTTGGTTTTATGGTGGAGCATGCGCGAAAATGCACACGTTTTTTTTTATTATTAACTTCCTTCGTTTAGAATCGTTTTATTGAAGAAATAATTTATCTATTCTTTAAAATTCAATACACCCATCAAGAGTATCCCACTCGTGGTGCGAAGAACACCTCTGACGAGCAAAATACACACGTTTTTTTTTTCTGTTAACACTTTTTCGTATATAAATACTTATTCAAAAGTCTCTATTAACAACTTTTTGAAACCGCATTTGCCTCTAGTTGGTACTTTAACGAATTCATTTTTTGATTTTCTCAGTTTTTCAATTTTTTTTTTTTTTTCAAACAACCTAAAATTTGACGAAAATACTCAGAAACCATCATTTTTCTATCCAAACTTTATGAAAATTTAAACATAGATAAACAATAATATAAGAAACATTTTAGCAAAAGAAATTTTTAAAAATGTGAAAAAAAAATTTTGACATTTTGCTATCACTTTTTTCTCGTTATTTTATTTATTTTTTTTTTCTTTATTTATTAGATAAAAAAAATAAAGTTTAGTGAAGTAAAGTAAAGTAAAGTATAGACAAGGAAGCCAGACATACTTAACACCACGAATATTCTTCACTCTTCGGGTCAGATACTCTTGATGGGTGTGTTGAAAATGACGACTATTATTATTCTTTATATTATTAACTTCATTCGTTCATAATCGTTTTATTGAAAAAAATATTTATTGTTTCTTTAAAATTCTAGACGCTCACCAGGGGTATCTGACCCGAGGAGCGAAGAATAACCCTGGTGCGAAGTATGTCCGGCTTTCTTATCTATACTTTACTTTACTTTTTTAACAATGTTTTTCTTCATATATATATCAAATAAAAATTTAAAAATATTTAATAACCTATTAGATAATATGCAATTTGTTATTTATATTAAACAGTAAAATGTACCACCTTTGTTTTTTTTTTTTTTTTAGTTAGTTACATTTTTAGAATAATAAATGTTGTGTACCTAAAAAGGGCAATGTTCCCCCCCCCCCATATAAAACCATCACGCTACACCTATGTTACTAATATATTCATAGAATGATTAGAATGCATATATCATACTCAATAAATTCATTACAGCATTTATTTTTTATCTGAATATGACATGTTGTTAACTACATTAAATGTTCAGACAACTGTCTGAGTAATAATTTGGTTTAACTAAATGCAACTAATTTAGTACGCCTTGATTCCACGAATGCATACGTCAGTTTCAATTATGTATTATTGACAGCAGAACAAGCACGTGCAACTAATCTAAACATCGTACATATATCTTACATACAATTTATCACATATATACGAACATATAAATAATTTATGTCATAATAATGAAGATATAATAGTACATATTATCTTATATATAATAGCATATAGTGGTGTCACCAGGAATTTGTAAAGTAAGTTTTGTTCAGAATAATTATAGGTCAGATCAAAATATAATGTATAAAAAAATTCATGTAGCATTATATAGATTATTTATAAATACTTACCAATCCCCTTCGCAGGAAATTGTTGCCCTCCATAAATTGAATTATTGTATTATAAATTGATTATTTTGAATGCTCAATGTATATTCAAAGTTTGTAAAAAAATTTTTTACTCTATGATATTTGGCTACCTTGACGTACCTTTACCGCTGTTTGGGGTCTACCAACAATGACGGAAAGCTTGTCTATGCGCTCTATCACGCGATTTATATTTGTATTATTTGTATCTGACGTATACTATAATATACATTACAGGTAGGTATCTCATTGAAACTTGGTGGAGAAATATCAACAAAAATGATATATTCAATGCCTTTTTAAAGGACATGACACAAGTTTTTTATTATTTATAAGTCATAACTTTTAATAGCACATACTAATAAAATAAAAATAGTATATATCTAACTTTTTATGTGACACGTTTTAAATAATTTAATATTTCTATGTAATAATTTTTAATAGTACATACCTAACTTTTTGTGTGACATGTTTAATGCCTTTTTAAGGAACATGGAATAAATGTTTTATGTTTAATAATTAATTAAAAATTCTGTTACTCATTATTATCTAAAAATATCGTAGTAGTCTCGTAAAACGCAGTAGAGCGCAGTAGTGGTAAAACTCGGTATAGTGCATACTGCAGTCCCAATGTCTCTGGTAAAGCGCATAAGACAAGATAGCCTGATATTTATCTTGATCAATTATATTTTCTGTTGTAAATACTAATGAGTTTTCGTTTGAATAAAATTTAGAAAAAATCCGAACATTTTAAGTAACGGTTGATGCGTTCGATAATTCTGCCTCGTCTTATTATTAATAATAAGACCATAATAATTGGGTGCAGAGAGAGCTCATTACGGCGTCAAACTCATAACGGAAAGAAAAAAACACAAAGACATAGTAAAAAAAAATACCAAACATCATCTCATTTAAATAATGTTATTTTATAATTAACAAGATAATTATTATAACGGTGATGTGGTTGATTTGTGCATCCCTGATCGGTCGTTCACAAAAATATCAAGTATCATATTATTATCAAGTGTGGTTGGATGTACCGGTCGGATTTTAATTATATTATTCGTATACCTTCTGAAACACGAGATCGTAATTCTACCATTATTTTGTCGTTATATAATGAAAATATTACGAATAACACGACAGTTTAACAGCATTTATCTTATATTATGCTAATTATTTATTATATATAATTTTCGTGAGTAAAAAAAAAGCCGGACATACTTCGCACGATGGGTGTACTTCGCACGACGGGTGGTATTCTCTTGACGGGCGTATTAAATTTTAAAGAAACGATAAATCATTTCTTCAGTAAAACGATTCCGAACGAAGGA
>JAIPRM010002082.1:0-32694 GCA_025469315.1 Stegophylla sp. TES_Ste_2020 | reverse complement strand
CTCAATTTTTCAATAGGTTCTTCTCGTTTTTGAAAAAATATTGAGAATTTTGAAAAATGACCTCTCTAAATACCACTTAGGTGTAATTTTTGATCTACGTTGTCATTATGTGGTTTAGTTTTTATTAGAGTAGTAAAGTATTTATATATGTTCTATAACATATGGGTAATTAATGACTACAATACAAATACAAAAAATTTTCCTCGATGATATTTCGGAGGGGGTCCGGACCCCATGGACCCCTCCCCTAGCTACGCGCCTGTCCATCCAGGTCATAATTTATTTAAAAATATATTTATGTACGTATTTTATCAATAAAATAAAGTTTTTTAAATGTAAACATACCTATACCATATTATGAACTAAATTTACTGCTCATGAAAAATATCCGGAATTTTCAATACTATTACTTGAAAAAAATTATAAATTCGATAAAATTACCTTATTAGTTCCGATCGGATTACCACATTTTGTACACAATTTCTTAAAAAAAACATTATATAAGCATCTCCAAAGGCCTCCTCAAGAAGGAAGAGGTGATGAAACAGTTATCTCATAATTTGTTTCGAATTATAATAATAAATATGAAGTGAATTTACATAAAAGAACATTCTTCTTATGCGGTAACTATTTTTTATAAAGAATTTGAGGTGGATAAAAGTTTAAAAAGCTTTGGCCATAAAATGGAATTTAGAAGAAATTTGTTAAGTCAGGTCTGACTAGTGGACAATTTTAACTAATATAATACGGTAAAATTTTGAATATCAAGAATTAAGACCGTATACCTATGTCTATGTTTTTCGAATGTATAATTATAATCAAAATATCGTACTGTTGAATCAGTCATTTACTATTATTACGACGCGCGATCGCCCAGTTAAAAAGATTTCTATCCCCTCTCTCACTAGAAAATTATCTGTGGACTCCACTGAATGTCACTGATGCGGAGGCTTCGGTTGGGGTCTAGTCGTGCCACTTATATTTCGTTCCACGGCCAAACGTGCAGTGAGGGGACGCGAAAGGGACGGGTGAATGACGAACAACTGTGTTAGTACTGTAGTAATATTATAATAAATTATAATTCTAATAATATATTGCGTTCACGCGAATGACTCTCCGTAAATCATATCACCTACCGTTTTTTGAAATGCCGGTTATCACGTGATGCTGATAACCATTATTAGTGCCGATTTTAGTGCCCATTGCGAAGCGGTTTCTGACCCACTGCGCTAAACCAATTAATAATCTGACTCTACACGTAAGTTGCACGGAGGAATTGATCAACACGATATAGTCACTGGGCTGCTCGATGAAATATGGCTCAGAGGGAATTGGCTTTTGACCGGCGATGACGTATACCGCCATCGCCGCGTAGACCAGTGTTATCATCCATACAACTCTGGAAACTTGAAGTTGCCTCATACTCGTCGTTTGATCACCTGTAAACATAATTGAGATCGGCGAATTAGATTAAATCGTAATATATGTTTTGCGTGCCAGGACAAAGGGGACCCGTGCTGCCTCGGTAGTCAAATTTTCAGGGACGAACAATTTTTCCGATGTCGACTCGATACAAACAAATATGGCGTCGTTGACATAAATGTCGATTTCAAAAACGATTGTAACAAAACGCTATTAAAAAGTTTGTTGCACGGGAATCGAGAAAAAATTGCAATACTGATGTTACGCGATACGCATGTAATAAATATGTTAATAATGTGATTATTATTATTATTATTATTATTTACATTTTTTTCAAGAAGATAGAATGGCAGTGCACGGTAGCTTTTTCAAATCTATCCTCAGGTGGTATATTTGTTAATACGTTATTGTGTGTAGAGCGAGCGGGCATTATCCATACACTTATATATTACGAGGGGAGAATGATAGGAGCAGTCGCATAAGCCCCCAAAGTTCGTATGATACAATTTTAGATATTATTATTGGAGGCGGTTGAAGCCATTTATGTGATTTAACCTTTTTACTTATAATCCAATTACACGGGGAAACAATATTAAGCAGTTTAGAAAATGATTTAAAGTGTCTAATAAATGTTAACAATAATAACAATAATATAAAGAACGTAATTAAATAAATAATAATGACCTTGATTAGGATGTGTGTATCGATCAAATTGCAGACTTAATAATTAAATAATGTTATAATAACTTGAGCTATACGTACGAATAAAATAATTATCGGATAATATAGGTTTTTTCAGCCGATTTTGGCATTTTCCGAATCATATTATCAATGAATAATGGTTCTAGGTCCCTTTATACGATCGAACATTAAAAATGTAAAATACCGACACTTTGTACGATAGAGTAAAAATGAAAATTTCAGAACGTGGACATTTTGTACTGTTATGTACATATTATTATGTATATGTTGTGTGCATGATATACGATATTTTTTATGAATTAAAAACTTTAGGTACTAATTTTCAATTTGAATTGGTTCAGTAATGTAAAAAAGTAAATATAATATTATATAAGTAAAACAGTAAAAATAAATATTATAAAATATGTAGTCTACTATAAAATAAAATTGCAAATATTTCTGTCGTATAAAATTTAAAATTTAAAAATCTAAAAGAAAAAACCAAAACTGCAATATGTATAATTAATTGTATGTAATGTTTGTATGCCATAGTACAAGCATTGATTAAATAAGATTATTAAATAAATTTAATCAATGGTACAAGTGTCCGCTTTCTGAAATATACTTTTTTGCCAATACCGTACGAAGTGACCGCATTTTGAATTTTTTATTTTTACCCTACCGCACAAAACGTCCACGTTTTGCATTTCAAACAGTAAACCGTACCAAATGACTGTTTACCATGAATAACATAAAAATTAAATCGGTACAAAGACAAAATTTTGTTATTCAGATGCCACTTGACAACAGCCATGTTTTCTACAACGTTATACTTATCTATTAATTTATGGATTAAATAAATAAAACGCAGGTAATTATATATTTTACAAGAAAAATTATTTATATCATTATGTTCATATAAGGTGCCCAGCAATTAGCGCGGAAAAGAAATAGTAATATAACATGCACCTACATAAATTATAATGAAAATTACATTTTTTATTATTACCGTATTGAGTAGCATTCCGAATTACAATTTATAATGACTCTAAACCTAATCTGACCACTTGAAATCACTTGTGAAAAAATTCACCCAAATTCGAGTTCGCTACATCAGAATACTACTATAAAGTGAACAGTGCCGGATCTAGAGGGGAGTGAGTGGTAATTTTTGACCCGGGTGCGGTATATTTAGGGGCACCTCAATATCAAAGGTTTTTATCAAAGATATTGTAAATTTAAGGAAGGGAGTGTCACGGGGTGTTTACATTTTATTTATTCCGGGCGATAAATGTTCTAGAACCGGCACTGATAGCGATTAATACTAACTCATCATAGATATTAATTTCAGTTAATCACACGAGGATAAAATCCTGTCTTTCAGACCTGCGAGTAGCTGATCTGTTCAATCCGGCCCTTGAAGTAAAAAAGTAAAATAATTTGAATTTTTTTTTGTTTTTCAATAATATACTTAAGATCTGCGGCTTTGTTAATTACAGCACCCAATAGTTGTGTTGGATCCAGGCCCAACTCCGGATGTTATTATATAAGAATATAATATACATATTGTAATGAAATTGTGTACACTTCTATGCGCATAAGTAAATATTGTTATGTCACAACGATATAACCTCAAAAGTGCAGGATGCTTGGGCGCACGCCCGGCCTTAATCTTCTTCCAATTTTTATATAAGTACATTTTTTTTTTTTATTTAAAAATGATAATCGAAATCATTAAACTGCAACGGGTTCCTTATTATTATTTATTATATTTATTATTGTCATTATTACTATTGAGTTTTTGTGTGTATAAAGGACGACGACGACAACGGAACGAGGAAATTACGGGCTACGCCCTGCAGTGTGTTTAGCATCAGCGTCGTGGGTAGGTATTACGGAGTATCCCGAAATGAATAAAAAAAGAAAAAGTAAACGGACATGGAAAAAAAAGAAAAAGTCGAACAATAAATCGCCTCGCAGTCATTGCCGCCGCATATATATTATTATTATTATTATTATTATTTCATTGTTGTCGTTATCGTGTCGATAAACGCGACGTTTGTTTTGTCGCGCGGTCCGTCCCGCGGCTGTAGTAGGTACCCGCTAGCGTTTTCCATTCACTACACATGCAGCCGCGCCGCCCCGAACGCCTTTCAATTATATTATTGTCGCGCACTGGATGTAAGTAATTTACGCGCGGGTACCTTCCCCTCTTGTTCATCTGCAGCGTAGTATTACTATATACAATACCAATGTAATTATATCGTTGTCACCGGGGGGAGGGACGATTTTCGGACACCGCGCCACCTGATTACGCACACACGCGCGCGCGTGCATAGTGCCTATTGTCGTTTCTGCACCGGCACAACATCCCGCATATAACTATATATGATAGGAAATTAATGATAAACATGAAATTAATGATTCGTCGTCGTTTATAGATATATTTCCGAGATAAATCCCCCTCCCCCTGTTGTTGTCATCGCGCGCCTCGTCGTCATTTCACAATCTCTCCCGGAGAGAGAACCTTAAACATTTTTTTCTTCCCCACTCAATTATTTAAATTCGTTAATATTATTATATCTAGAATAATATAAAAGACCGTGTGCAGCACGTCTTCCAAACGTACAAATGGAATTTCGATCGGCGCGATAGCGCGTCACACTGCGATTTTAATCGCATTCCAAAACCTCATTACCACCCATTATATATTATTTGTCTGGCATCGGATATTCATATATTATCGTGTGAAAATGAACATTTTACCTTCCTCTTCCCTGAATATAGATTGTTAAAATATTATTTAATTCTTATAAAAATTGTATATTATGTCAATCATACTATATATTAGGATTTTCTTATTTTCTTATTATTTTTTTTTTTTTGAAATGGAATTAAATTATATTTGAAATACACATAACTATTGGGACGTATTCAAATGTCATACTATACAAAAAGTATCACTTGACTCATTCGTTCTTAAAAATATGTGTTTATTGATTTCCGATTAATCAACATTTTAAGCGGTTGCATAAAGATTTGGTTAATTATCAACAAAACTTCTTTCGTCTTGTAATTTCAATTATTTCTTAACACGCATGTCATATGACTTACTTTATATTTGAAAAATATAACTTGTTTTCATCATTATAGCCCAGGGTATAAAAATGTCAAATATAATATTTTCTTAAAGGATATTTATTATTATCTTTTTCATTAGTAAGGAAAGAAATGTCCGTGGTCAGAATGGGGGGGGAATGTCAATTTTTCTTATTATTTAATTTTATCAAAAGCGATTTGATGTTAACGAACGTTTGCTGTGCATTCTCTACAGCAGTGTATTTTAAAAATTTTTGATTTCCAGGATCGTCTGTAAATTTTTGCAAACGAGTCTCATTAATATACCTATAATAATATAATTATGAAAATCATAATAATAATTCTGTGTAGTACGTGTTTTAGCACTAAGTCACGCCGAGTCTGCATGGTTCGAAAACATAAAAATATATTATATTTTAATACATATGGACCGGGAATGTATTATTAGAGCGCCCGATATTGCTGTACATTACAAACACGTATAATATAGTTAAGGTATGTTTAGCTTAAGTTATACGTTCTGGTAGGTATGTTTGGGGGGTGGGCGACGAGACACCATACGTCGTTTATTACGAGTTTTCCTACTGATATGACCAAAACGATCCATTCTCGATTTTCGGATATACGTTTCGGGTAGTTTGTGGTTATTATGGCTATCGTACGCACTGCATCCGAGACCATTTACGCAATCATTATTCTATTTACTTTTTGTTTTGTTTTGTTTTTAGGGTTTATGGTCGAAAAACAAATTATCCGTGCGGTTTGTCGAGCGTAAAAAACAAACGGACGTGTCGTAGTACCTACCTACCTAATATCCGCGCGCGTTGAGGAAAATCGATTTCCGAACACCTCCGGTACACGGCGGCGGCAGCTGGGTCTATAACCGTGTAGACATAATATGAAATTATCACGAGGTGATGGTAATAAGCTGTGTAAGCTGTACACAACGAACCTTATAATTTTGGTCACTTCAGGTATCGCACCTGTGCGCCTATATATACATAATAAACATCGTACTGGGTAGTATTAAAATAATAATAATGATAATAATGTTTCCCTCGAAATCGATGTGTTATTTCTTAATGGTCTCAGGTACTATATTATATACACACATACATACCACCAAAACGCGGACACAAATTTAAATCCGTGCGTGTATAATACGGGTGTATTACATTCCAGATTAGTGAGTTGTGGTAAGCATATTATGGTATAGCGATATTATGACAATGTGTTTAACGCGGTAATAGTATCCCTCGTATAGCGCTAAAGGACGAAATTAAATTTCAATGACAACGGTCATCACTGAATGATGATGATGATATTTTCACCTCGAACCGATCAGCAGAGTGATTTCTCCGTGCCAAGTAATATTAATCGCTCTACCTAGTTTGTACTATTACTGCACGTCTCGTCGTCTCTGACGTCCGAAAAAACCCAAACGGTTTGAACGATCGTTTACCTTTTTAATGACGGCGAACGCGAGTGCCGGTCATCGGACGACGGAAAGTCGAAACATCGACGAATTAGACCGATTTATGGACGAAAAATGAGCATAATGGTGCGTGAATAATTCATTTTTTATTTTTTTTTCTTAATACAAATATAATATTATTGTATAGCACGAGCAGAGTATTATTTCTCTTTTAAACAAACCAGATTTAATCGTCGAGGCCATGTTGTTAGTATTAAATAAATGGAACGTCATGCGAATACCGCGATACGGACTGAAACGCCCCGAAATAAAAAAAAACTGTAAAACTTTTTATTTGTACCCGCACACACACATACGCGCGTACAATGTATACAATATTACAATGATATTATAATAAATGTATACGTCGTATTAGTATGCACGCAATTTTCTTATCGAGTATATTCCCCAATCGTCGATAAGAAAATGACAATGTGCCCATTGAAAAACGTTGAACAAGACCCTCCGAACGCCGCCGCCGCCACGTTAATAACGTATAATTTTAATGTATTAACGCGATATTTTATAATGCGTATTGTTGTGTATAGTCGTTGCGTTTATAACATTATTATTATGTATATTGTTACGGTATTATAGAGTTCAAAATAAAAAATTCCGACCATTTATTCCGCCAGTTAATAACACTCATTATTTCGGCGGTTAACCATCACACGCTTAGCTGTATAATACAAACGCACAATATCGTGATTCCGAATACCGATGGTTTCACTATTACACCGCTCTTGGACAGCTCATAGCTGTTATGGGTACCTCGGAATCGAATGAGAGTTAACTACTTCGTGTCGACAACTATTACAGCGCGGCGCGAAAATCGGTCGAAATTACACTGCACGCCTCAGAAAATCCATCTGACAAATTTGAACGGTAATAATAATCGCGCGGCGCGGCGTGTTCGTACGACAAAACGGTTTAGCTTAGGCGTTTGGAACAGATTGGAAATAAAATGCGTACATACATGTATATAAATATATTTATATGTGTGTACATATTCGGACTGCAGTGCGGCGTACGAGAGTTTTCACGCATTTTAGACGCGAGGTGGGTTAGATTTGTCAAACTGTCAAATGGATTGGACAAAACGCACGTGTATTTAATAGACGTCTAGTTCAGGTTCTTCGTTATTACGTGCTACTAAATATTAACACTAAACAGCGGCTTAGCCAATAAAAATGTACATAAACAGCTCTACTTTGAATATTTAAATCGGCTTATTATGCCGATCGCATACACAAACTACACGTTCAAACGGGGCACAAGGAAAAAAAAACCGTCACCGATCGGTTATTTCGTTATTATCATTATTATTATTATGTTTCATTTCTTTTTTATGCACAAAATTTTTATATTGTGAACGCTGACTGACCTGTTTGTCGGGCGTGTAAATTCGTTTTTGCATGTTTTTTTTTTTTTTCTAACCGTCATAATTGTTAATATACATCAAACTCGTAATAATTACTTGCACGAAACGGTTCAAAGAACGGGGGGAGGGGGGAAATATATATCTAAAATGAAATAAATATATTATTACCATCATGTGTCTACGCATAGTTTTTGTTTTTTATTCGTGACGCGGCGGCACAACGTTATTATTATTGTTATTATTATTCGAGCTACATTGTAGCTAAGTATCGATTTGGAAAAATGTTCGATCTCATGATTGACGATCGAGATTCGCGCTGTGATACGGTAGTGATATACTGATATACGTTATTATGTTGTACCGCGTGTAGCTGCTGCTGGTCTAACCCGGTAATGCCTATAATGATGTATACGGTCATGCGTAATGACCAATTATAATTATTGCATCTATATATTTATATAGTTATGAGATATATGTCGAGACGTTAAGATATTTATGAGCTACGTAGTAGATCTAATCGTCGTCGGAATCAATTAATTTTGTAAACACACCGTCGCTGCCCTCCCGGAATAATAATTTATATATTATAAAAAATCGTATGCACGTTGTACGGTTAGTGTAAGGTAACTAGGTAGGTACCTTGGTTAGCAGTTGTACAAATGTAGTGTACCTGGTATATGGTAGCTAGACGCGGTGTGTACGCCACGATGCTTTTTTTATAGACCGTCACTGTGCTCAACCGCCGCCGTCGCCGCCGCTGAGGCGATATGAATCTCAATCGAATATTATTAAATCGGCTAAAACAAGTGGATCGACTGCACGGTAATTCGGCGTAAAATTAATAACGTACATATAATATGTATATATATATATATAAATATAGACACGGTCGAGAGAAAAAACGATCGGCTTCGGATTTGTGTTCATGCGGTCCCATCGACCATGACGACGATGACGAGGGTATGTGGATCGTGTTACCATAATGTTTTATTCCTTTTTTTTCCACTATTATTATTATTATTATTATTATTATTATTATTTCCCCGTTCACACTTCTCACTTCTGGTACGCTCACACAGCGCATTAGTTTCCGGCGCGCGTTTCTATAAATACACACAGTCCGTATATTATATCCGTGTATGCCACACACCGCATGCAGTCCAGACCGTTGTACGACCAGCCACGAGGGTGTATTAGAAGGGTATACGAGGCTTATACCCATAATAATAATAATATTTGTAAAGAAATTTCCGTGTGTGTGTATATATACGTAAGAGGCAAAACAAAATACTGTAGTGTAATACTTATTATGATGGTAAGTACCAATTAATTTATTTGAGGAAACAAATTATAGATAAAAATAATCATATTTTATTATATCTCTAAGGGGACTTAAGATTTGAATATTAATATCAAGTAGTATCATTTGATACTTAAAAAAACTCTGTTTCAAGTTGATTTTAGTTACAGAATTAGGCACTTAAATGTGCAATAATTTAAAATCTTCACTCGGTTGCATGTCTATTATATATTATGTTAATACGTAAATAAAATAATGATTCATTCTATCGGTATAACATATTATAGGACAAGACCAGTCGACTAAACGAAAAAAATAAGAAATATCTAATACAACTTTTTAACGGAGCGAGAACAATTATACTGGATAAATAATTCTGTAAAAGATGGTGTGATACTCAAGACATTTTTTCACCAATAATGTCCTTAGTTGTAAAATATCGAAAAAATTATCACTCTGTAGACTGTTTTTCAATAAATGGTGAAAAGTTTATAGTATCAGTAAATTTGGATGTATGGCTAAATAACTCGAATCGATTTAAAAGAATTTTGTATTTTACCGTTTTAAATCAAATTTGAGGTAATTTTTCTTTATTTTTGAAAAACTCTCGAGAATTTTGAAAAAGGACCTCTTTAAAGTACCGCTTCATCCGAATTCTCTACCGGAAATCAACACAAATACTTTTTCGAGTAAAAAAACAATAATTGTATTTATTACAATTAAACATATAACCACTATAGTCTTTTGTCAATCTACTAAAAATCTAAAAAAAAAATCAAAATACTACAACTGGTATGGTAATATATCGGCCCACGAGTTCTCTGCTTATAAACTGCACGATGTTTCCACACATACACGTGATCATCACGTTATACTCGGGATCGAGACGCGGAAGTCTGGCACGACGAGAGTCTGCGGGGGTCCCCGTGTCCGGCCGTCTGTGGCGGTGTGGAGCGGCGATGGCGACGGCGAGACGACGAAATTTCCGAAACAGTAGAGACACACTGTGAAGTACCAGTGTAGGAAGGTGCACCTATATGCCGCAATCGTCGCTCCGGGCTCGATATGGTCTCCTCGGTCTTCATCTCGACAGGTGCGTCCGGAACAGCTTTATATCAATTACTCGCACTAACGATCCGTCGTAATGTACATTATCATCTTTATTATAATACGCATTGTATGGGTACAGTTTGCCACATAACATTACGGTAACGTTCGAATATATCCGTCGTCTCGAGGACCCTCCCCTCGCAGCAGCAGCTCGTCGCCGTTTACAGATTCCGACGTCCTGCAGCTCCTCCTCCACCATCTCCCGAGGCGATCGCTTTTCCCCGTCGAGTCGTTGTTTTTTTTTCTTTTTATTGTTTTCATTCATTTCTCCTCGACTAAATATTTCGTTCGGAGTAATTACACTCGGTCGCATACGCCATAAAATACGACGTCAATAATAAATAAGATTTTTAACCTCTGTTATTACCTCCTTGTGTTCTACCGAAACGTAATCGGATGTAGATATTTTTACTTCAGCAAATAAAGTGGTATCGTAATGAAACGGTTAAATTTCTAAAATACACGGTGTTAAAATCTTTCGACACTCAAACTTTCTTGAAAAACAAAATTATATTTATTTCTTTTTCACACTCATCGTGACGTTACGATCGAAACTGATGACTTATCATCAAACAAATATGCTATGCGTTAAATAGCCATTTAAATTGTAAAATCTAGAATAATATTGTAATATTACAGTAAATACCCCAATAGGTGAGAAATATATTTTACTTGTGGGGACTAGTTTTACCAGAAGATGCTCGTAAAAATGTGTTTTTACCTCGGTTTTTTTTATAACATTGTAACAAATTTTTACTAATGACCGTAGTACAAATCCGAATTTATTTAACAGTAAGTATTAGGATAGCCATTTTAAAAAAATGATTTAGAAACGAAAGGATTAATTTTGTGGACAGGGGAATGCTAGAAAATTCTCAGAATCAAAATCATGCAAATTCATGTTAATTGCACGTTATAATATATTGACTGTACACGAATTATTTAATTGACATCAGACCGATTTCGGAAACCGCATTAATACTCCTGCGCAACGACCGAGGACACATAAGACATGTAATAATTTTTTTTTTTTTTCATAAAAATTAAGCGAAATGCAGGTGCAAATAAAATAATTCGGGTGTACGATACGGTCTTTTGTGTAAACAAGTTATTGTAACAGGTAAGCTGTCGTATTTTTACGATTATTCTCTTGTTAAACTAGTTTTTTTAGCGCGGTAAGTTATAGTTTTTTACGTCTTCTTTCGTGTATTTAGAAGAAGGTGTATCGTTTGAAGATGGCGTTTTACCAGTAAGTAAAAATAATACTTTTTACGTTATAATTTACATTTGATTAGCTCGTTAAAATCAAAAAATGTCAACCGAGAATTGAGAGCGTCTCGGCCACGCCACTACACACGTGTGTATAGCTATTACTAAAAACCGTATCTACATATAGAATACAAATATGTACTGAGGGGTTAAACGTGCGCTGTTTCCCCGTTTCCCGCCGGATGAATGTCTAAGCATATCTGTATTGGCCGTGATTCAGCTGACGACGAATTACATAGCTCGACGTTGTCGTGGTTAAAAAACAGTAGTAATATATTATATATATATATATTTACGAGTTGCTGTATATTATATAGTTTAGGCTAACATAAAAGCTGTACGAAAGTATATTTATATGTGTAACAAAAACCATCAGCTGACGATGACTATGATGATGATGATGACCTTTTGCGAGATTTCTCGTATTGTCTCAACTATATATATTATCCACTCTTAACAGTGTGCGACCTTATGTGTACTACGCGCGCCGACAAACAACCACTGATTTTATCAGTTCTCGCGAGAGATCGCCGACGGTAAGCTGTGGTACGCTTAAGCATAAATGCGCCTGCTGCTTTTTCCGCGACTACGACCTAAGCGAGTTTCAATAAAATAAACCTTCTTCGATTGTATCGCATCATAATGGAATGTAATTATGCACACACAATGGGTTCGAGGAGGTGGCGGGTCGGTTGTAAGTGTTTCAGCGGTTTTCGGAATTTTTCGACTGGCGCGCGCGCGGGAAGACAATGAAAACTTTATTAAAACGATTCAGTATGAAATATTACGTTCTGCCGCGTGCCCGCAACACACTCTGTATATTATCGTGTACGTCGTGTGTTGTTCTTCACGGCAGCGCGCGGATAAATCACGAACGTTTCACACAGTGTTCCAAATAATTATTCGTCTGCGATTTTATTGGGCCGCGAATAATCGATTGATTTACGTTAGTCTATTATATTACACGGTCGAAATCGGTTATCTGTAAACACGCCGTGCGCATCGTCACGTCCCGTTTTGCATTTTTCCCGGATCACCATCACCCACCACCGGAATCGCAACATTTGAATCGTTAAGTGAACAGTATAACACAATTAATTAGTATATCACGTTGTTGTTGTTGTGGATTTATTTCACCCAGCGTTGTGCACTTAGGCGTTTGACGTGTTCTTAATTATTCACAAACGCGCACGATGACCGACCTTTACGACCACCACGCCAATAAAACTAGGGGAAAAAAATTATTTCTGAGCGCTTTTAGGAGATTCCGTTTTCATAAATTATAAATCGTCACGGTAACAGTGTAAATTGTGCGCATCTAGTCGTCTCTAGCCTCTATACTACTTCTATATAGTGCTGTGTACGTACCATTATTACTATTTTTATGCTCTAAAAGCGTTATTACGTATTACGCGAACGTTATAAACGACTTACAATAGTATATCTAAGTGTCGTCGTCTTCGTTCTTTATTTTATTAGTAGGCACGAGACCGTAGTATACCGGTAAGAGATTTTTTTATTTTTGTTAATTTTTTTTTTTATTATTATTATTTTTGCTTTGAATAAGACCGGAAAGGCGTTATTCATAATAGAAAACGATGGCAGTCGGTATTATTATTTTTATTATTATTAAAAGACTGCAGTGGTCGTCAAATTATCATAGCAAATAAGTCGTGAAACGAGGCATGAGTTTTGACTTTGCGCGCATAGGCGGCGGCAGCGGTGGAGGTTGTTCCGGCTCCCGTCGTCGCACCAGCTAATACAGTAATCGTTTGAATTTCTTTTCTCTCGCGAGCGCGCGGAATAATAATGTACGGTGGACAAAAAAAAAAAAAAAAAATAGTAATAATAATAATAACATTGTTCGAAATATATATTATAATATCATTATATAAATTCGACGTAGGCGCATATACGTCTGCAGCGTTTATGTGCTGATATTATTATTATTATTCTATGCCGTACACCGTTAAATTATATGATGAAGTTATCGATTTTATCTTTCTCTGGCGAATCGGCATCGCGCCATTACAGAGACCACCACCCTGCTTAGCCGAGTGTGGGAGGAGGGGCGTGGTGTGATGAACCACGGACGGGGACGGGGTTGTGGAAAAAAAAATCGTGTACGAAGGATAAAATAAAATAAAATACTAGGTGAGGGTAGTACGACTATTCCGGGTGAATACGTGAGTCCGACGTGTATATTAGAGCGGAGCAGTAGTACTTTAATGACACGCGTGAGGACGGCGCGCGCATCAAATCACAATTTATTATTATATCAGTCGGTTCGGAAACGGCGGACTACGGTATTTATACGCAATTAAGTCGTGCGCGTATGCGACGTGTACAAGTGTGTACGTACGCGTACGTATATACAGGGTGACTGGCGATGCTTGTTTGGATCTTCAGGAAGCGCAAGAATGCGCTTCAAATTCAATAATGTTTTTCGTGTGAGTCCCAGTCCCCTGTTGGCGCGTGGATAAATTATTTTTTTTTAGTAAAAAATAAATAAATTATAAATTAATAATATTTAAAATATTTCTTTTAAAAATATATTATCTACGGCAATATTACACTTGAATCGGAAAAATCGTGAAAAATGTTTCCATTATCGGAAATCGATATTTTGAACTGGCTTTTACGACCGAACAATCTTCGGATGACGAGTAGAACTGAAAATTGTTGAAAAAAAAAATGTCTTTCTCTGTTTTTGGACTATCAGACTATGCGGTTCGTACGAAATATCGAGATTTTTTGACTTACATTACTGATACTTGCCAGTCACCACCCTGTATACTCGTGCATTACACACACACACATCACATCACATAGTACCTATATACAAGCGAATACACATGCGGGTTTAGAAACGGCAGACGACGGCCACGACGACGAGGGGAACAGATCTTTAAAACGTCGGTCGATCCGAGTTACATGCGGCGGTCGTCGTTTGTACCCACCGCGGTAAACTATAATTAGAGCACCGCGAACGCGTATTTTTCACGACGCGGCGTCAAACGAAACGCGGCGGACGGAGGCACGTACAGCAGTCGATGGTATTCCCGTCAATTTTTACTAAACATCCGAGTACACTCGTTTTTCCTGCTAATGGTAATATAGAAATCATTCCGAAAGTTAGTTTAGTCCAATAGATCTACAACAGGACCATCATATACATGACACATTACTTTTTTGTTCGAGAATATAAATGTAACATATACAAAGTATTTACCCATGTTTTTTCAACCATATTTTGACTTATCTATATAAAGAACATTCTATATATATATATATATTTATAATATGAGATCACCACCGAGCGCAATACAGGGGAAAGTACACTTAGGAGTTCGATGGGAAGGAAAGGAAGCATTTAAGATTTTCGAAGGATGCGATTTACTTCACAATAGAAACTATTACGAACTACGTAAATAACCATATTAATATGTATAACTTCTGATATATTGTCCAATTATTATTTCTATCGGGTTTATTGACCGTCACAATACAATCGTGTAATATATTATTACGTATAACTTTAGTCGTTTTATTTTACTCTTTAAAAATACATGAAATAAAGCAATATGCTCCTAATAAATTTAATAGTTACAATTTGTGTTAGTTTTTCCATGTAGGAAGAACCAGATTGTGGCTTATATAATAATTATTAAAATACAGCAATAAACCATATACAAATTAAAATTGACATGTTTAACGCAATAAGAGTAAAAATTATTTGCTGTTGTTACATGGGAAGGACCTCTTTTTTCTCTGCCGCGAAATCACTTCCTCATTGTTATGCCTTCGAAATAAACTCTGAGAGTAAACTGCGGTGATAGAACGTTGCGCGCATTCTCGCACGAAAAATGCTGAAGACAGAAGACTCGGAATTTGATTATCACGCACAGCATATATGTAGGATGAAAAGATAGTGATGTAAGTTGAGAAAAATATTGGGGTTGTGAGGGTCATAAAAAGTTCAATGACTCGCGGGGGTAGCTTTGCCACCCTCTTCTGAAATAACAATGACTTTCGTAAACAAAATATATCAAAATTATTCGAAGCAACAGCAAAAATACGTCGGTAATAACATTAACAAGGTACGAAATTGAAATTACTACTATTCATAGGTACTAAAAACAAGTGCAGTTCACCTTGATAATAGCTTTAACAGAAACGTATTAAGTTATTGGGTGGGTAATATTATATTTACAACAGAAAAAAGGGCACTTTTCGATTATAACTGTGAAGTGGCTGACATTTCTTGAAAACAATACTATTCTGGCGACCACAATATATTATATATTTGTTCGGGGAACACATGCGATGGACCTTCCTTAATCTCCTGTATACGTCACTGCCAAGAGAAATTCCCGAGGTGGAAGATCTCGAAGGGCTGAATTCATCTGAAAACCGCAATTCGTTCGAAAAGAGTCTCGGAAAATAGAAGAACAAATTCGTTCGAGACGTTCCGGAAGTAGTCCGTGGCCGACACATGTCTCCCGCGTGTCACCGCGTGGGTCCGACGTCGTCGTCGTGTACGGGATAGCGGTTAAATAAACAGTCACGTCGGCGAGATATAATATAACGCGTTGTGCAGGATAAGCACCCCATGAGACTTGGAATAAACAACATTTTTGTAATAACAACGTAAAGCGCATAAATTGTTTTCTCCGAGTCCGGGACGCGAGAAAACGCCGGCGTTTTTGCAGACGCTGACGCGAAGTCTGTTTGTTTAGCCGTCGACGGGTTACATTTTGCGCTCGATCCACAGAGATTCAAGGTTGAGCAAGGTTCACGCGTGGGTTCGGTGTACATTTCATTTTCGACTGTAATTTTACCCAAGGGTATTAGGGCCGGAGGTGGGGAATCACAGAAGTTTGGAGGGGAAGAAGTCCCTATTATTAGATAATATTATTATACTATTATCGTTTGCTAATCTAGAAAATCAAGCTCGTAGTAACGAGAGATTAAAATTTATACAATCTTAATAAATTTGCAGTAGATCGTATTAAAAATAATAGGTACCCATGGAATAAAACGCCAGTATATAATGTACGGGTAGAATCGCTTATAACGGCATTTGGGCCGTAGTAGAAACCCGGATGTAATGACTTTAAATTGATGGCCCCGGTCTAACACCTATGGATTACAACGTATTCCTGTATAATGGCCATGTGGATGTCATGACGTTAATTTTTGACGAATTTGGAAAAAACATTTCTCTTTAATTACACACGCACTGCACAGCTGTGGACCCTAATATTTTTTTAAATACATAATGTTTTTTTAATAATCACTTGCCGCTAGTTTATTTAGTTCCCCCTCTCTTAACACAATTTATTCGTAACAATTAAAATGAATACAAGTTTCACTTTTTTATTTTTTTTTAACACCTGTGTAATATGTATATTATTTTCAGTTACAATTTCGTCACGCGAATACAATACTCGAGTACGTATTAATTAAGTTGTTCCCGTATTGCAGAAAGTATGCAGGTATTTCAAATGAAATTTGGAGTCGATTAACTATTGACTATTAAATGCCGCCAGATTCCTGTCGGTCCCTCGAAAGTCGTTATAATCGATTTCTACTACCCGTACGTATAACGCTTTTCGATTAGTTGGCAGTTTTTCCCCCCCCCCCCATTTTTATTTAGGAAATCGCTTTTTTCTCATTTATGAGTTTGCCGTTTTGGGAGTGGGGGCCTGGGTAGGGGTAAGAGGAGTTGCCCGAAAGAAAAACATCGTTCGTCACGCCAACACGTCATACAGAAAGCGCGTGACGAGCGTGTGATATACGCGAGCGCGCGCGTGTACATGTGTCACGCAACTATCGTGACGAGATGACGTGCTCTCGCGTGGTGAAGAAGATCGCGGATGCTGCGCGTACGCCTCTATTTGCTGTCGTCGTTCAGTTGAGTACACGGTGAATTCACGGAAGAACGCGTTATAATATTAGCCTCTATGTACGTGGACTCGAAGACGCGGATAAAAACACAATAACGTGCATATTATAACAATGCCCTATAGTATATAATAATAATAATAATAATTGTATTAATACGATGTGTGCTGCACGCGCCTGTTCGTGGTAAACGGACGAAAAGCCGTGTTGTTGTATATTATCCACTCTCTATTTAATCCTAACCTCTGCTCACTCTATTTAACTAAACATTTACACATAAACTGCAAGACCGTTTAACTGCAGTGGTAAGAGCGGCGGTGGCGGGTAAAGTTTTCGACAAGGTAATAACATTATTATAATTATCATCATCATCATCACATACTAACAGCCTACTAATAATATTAGGGTGGAAATGTTCAGGTGTTGAAAATTGATATTTATTCTAACTATAATCGCAAATAAGACCGAAAAAACTGAAATACTTAATACAAATGAGTATTCTTTGTTCTGCTGCAAGGTGGGATACAATCGGAGGAGTGTGTTGTGTAATGATAAATAATTATTTTTCCATTAAATGATTCGGAGTCCAGATTCAATTAACAAAATATCACAGTTTTATATTAAATAGGTATGTTTAACAATTTTGACGTGTTTTTAAATTTTTATGATTAAAAATAGACTCAAGTGATTTTAACAAAAATGTAAGCAATATAAACAGTATAATTATATAATATATATTATAAAAAATATATAAATATATAATACATGTATACCGAAAATTCATATTCTATTATGCATACTGATCCGAGGTTTTTTACTCGAAAAGTGTTTATAAGGTAAAATCCTTTAAACCTATTAATACCCATTTAAATTCATTAAAATTCGATAGGGTTGGTTTTTTTTTTAATTTCTCAAGTATTTTGAATCCTGATTATAACTAATGACGAATAATATTACGTATTTCAATGTTAAAAAAACAAATGATTTGTTTTAAATACAACGCTATAAATGCGAATAAATGTACGTTCTTCGTCGACATTCATGTATTTAATGATATTGCGACAAAACAAATTATATATATATAAATAGTTTATAGGTATGTACAAAATCAATAAAGAATTATTATGAAATTAATTATGAAAATAATTTTCAAATTAATTTTTGTTTATTTTATTTGGTGTCTATATAATAATATTATGTGATGGTAGTGGAACATTCGGTTCCAATAAGTACGTGATTAAAATAACAAAACACGATGCAAAATGATGAATTTATTGGAATCACGTGTTGACAAAATAATGACGTGTGCTATACGTTATGCGCATTGTGCGTATTGAATGAACAGTGTTGTGTGTATTAGATGTGATGCCTATGAAAATTGACAATGGTGTAAAAAAATCGAAACTTTATATTACGTTATTAAGATAAAATAAAAATATGTTTTAGGTATATCTAATCCATACGGTATTTTTTTTATATATATATATATATATTGTCTAATATATGCACGTCAGAGGTGACCAATTTTATTTTCGATGAAAAACGATATTTTTTCTCCTTGGACGATTGACTTGGGCGAAAAAAAAAATTAACCGCAGTGGGCCGTATTAATAATGAATAATAGGTATAGTGTTACGCTGTGCGGGAACGGCGAATACGGCATATGTCAACACGACTGTTCATTATGATGTTAACGACGGCGGCGTCTTGAGGGTAATCGGTTAGGTAAACAATAAAATGCACAGAAATTCACAAGTTCTAACAAATTACAAGATGTTTATTTTTAATTCATCCGCCGTCCACGCGGTAAGTCAACCGATAGGTTCTAGCGTCTGTCCACCGTGTTTTGATATCGATATTCGTCTACAACGTAATTATAACGTCCAATAACGTTAGGCACGGATTAAAATCACTGGGCGAGAGTAGTCGAATGGAATAAACGATTTACTTATAATATACGTCGTATGACGCAAGTACTATGTGTTACTTGATTGTTACCTTATAGTATTGTTGTATGCGTATCAAAAAATATTGCAATAAAAGTATAATTATTAAAGACGGATTGCGCGTGTTCACACGGAGATTCGAGATAGGAAAATTCAGACGTTTCCACCCTAAAACTCTGTTCACTAAAAATTATGGTTAAACATTTTTTACATAATTAGGTATACTACCGTATTAACGCACGTATATATTAATTTTATGACTAGACCCGTTTGAGTTTATTAAAATTTAATGATTATTTTTCCCCTCGATGAATAATACGTATCTCCCTCTGATGAAAATTTATTTTAATTTTAATTATCTATAAACATGTTTTCTCTCCGTGTGTATTGTAAAATGTTACGATGTACCTCTTAACAAAAAAAAAAATAAATAAAATAATAAAAATTCCTGACTTGTTGAATATTAAATATCTAATATTATTCTTAATTCACTTTTTTTTTAGACAATTTCATTTACTATCATAAAATTTACGATACTTAGGTAATTGTAACTACCCTTATGATAATTACCAATCAAATATTAATTAATATTATATAATAGTGTACAGTAGCAAGATTTCATTTTTAATCAAAAATTTCTCAGGAAAATTAAGCTGCATTAAATGCTGTTTGTGTATAATATCAAAGCATTATATCACTATTATTTGTCAACATAAACTCTGTAGCTGTTAAACAATTTATATGAAACATTACTAGAGCTATGCATAGTTAAAATTAACTTGCTATGTAACAACATAAATTTAATCTCAAGAAAACACTGTCTTAATTATATATTCCATAGTAAAAAAAGAAACATTTAAATTATTATATTTGTTCCCCAACAATGGTTTAGAAATATGCCAAGAATTAGATCAGTCCTCACAAAACGCATGAAGTAATATTACACTATAATCGGCACTGAAGTTAATCTGTTTTTCTTTTTTATAAATATTAACTAATTTTAGTAGAACATAGAAAACAAATCTGGTTTCATTTTTATCTGTGAAGTGTAGTTATTTTTCAATGTAATTTCAACTAGCTATCGTTTTTCTTGCCCCAATAACTCACGTTGTAAATCTTATGGGTTTCGTCCCCTAAATCGTATCAAATTTCTTTTACTCGCATCTAATGAATATTAATTTCTCGCCGATAATAGATTAAATTTTCGTTTATGAACCACAAATTATTATTATCTATATTTCGAAAATTGGATTAACGTTATAATACTTGAGTCGGATCTCGAAAAGAAATAAAAACAAATTGTTTTCCGTCAAGTATAGCTAACTTTACTGATCATTTATTTTTAATTAAGTTGTCGTCATCGTTGTTTGTATTTTTTAATCAAAGATCTTTATTTTTAAAGTAAACAATTTTTTGTTCGGGTGATATTAAATTCTTTCTGTAGGTACAGCAGTAAACAATAAAATAATGGAATCAATATTTATAAAATATATTATATTATAATAATATACAACGTAAAATATAAATGTATATATTATTTTATTTCACTAAAACGTGGTATGAAAATCGAAAAAATTTATGTAGTCTTCGATTAACTATAAAATTAAACATTTAATATACATAAATTTTAATAATTTAAATACATTTATATTTCACACGATAATATTATTATTGGTCTTTCACTACGCGCATCGGAAGTTTTTGCAGAAACGAACGTTCAAGTGGAATAGTACGTAATAAACCTATTCAAAACGATCTATTCGTAAAAAATATACACATAGAAGCTTTTATTTGGACTCAACCATTACAGTCATTTAATAATATATAATGTATTATTAGTATGGTACTTATAAAACTAGTTATATAGTGAATGATGATTACCCACACCATGATTAAATTATTGATTTAAAATATTTACAATTTATCAAATACGTAAGCTTTTTTAAAAAAAAAAAAAAACAAAAAAAGTGCAGTCGGTAAAGATATAACCGCAACAATAAAGTAGAAAGTACATATAATTGTAGTGTTTTGTTTTTAAATCTTTTGCCGTATATAATTTAGACCTTTTATAATCTTTAATTTATTCATGAAATAGGTAATCAAGAACATAATCAAATTAACATTAATTTCAATATAACATATAGGTAAAAGTAAAATAGTAACTATTATAGTTGTATACCAATGGACCAAATTATAATATATCCATTCAGTCATGTTTTTCAAATAGATATTTTATTTTAAATGTACCTTGTTGATTGATTTCAGAGTAACTTTATAATTTTCGAATATCGTAAAAATGTATATTGGTGAATTTAAATCGTGTATGTGCATATTAGGTTTCCATTTTCATTAACATATTATATATGAAAATAATAATTTTATTCTCATAATTATTATTTAAATATACAGTATGTTATATACGAATGACATTTCGCAGGCTTAGAACCAGAATTTACATTTATTTTATTTTAAATTTTTAATAGTAAGCAATAAGATCGATACGTTTTTTTTAGTTTGGAATTAATTTTGAGCAGTAAATAGTAACCGAAATACACAGAACCATTGATTTCTAATTTCTTGCCAAAAAACAATTATTTTTAAAATAATCTGAGCTAGACTATCGCATTTTTAAAAATATTTTTGGGTCACAAGATTCAATGCGATTATAATTTATTTATAATACTTTGTTTTTCTCAATTGTCTATCCACATACAAAATTTAATTTCTATATTATTTGAAATACGAGGACTACGAGGTGTATGAATTATCGAACAAAAATCAATTAACTACTTATTTAAAAAATATTTTATTATATAAATAAATACTAATTTAGTACCTCGTTTGGTACACAAAAATAAAATAAGTACCAAATTTTCGATGAAGATTTTTAACACATTATCAGAGTAATTTGTAAAATTGCATACTGCAGCGTTTCTCAAAGTGTGGGTCGCGACCCCCTGGTGGGTCTTGAGTCAATTTTTGGGGGGTCGCGAGAAATTTATTGAATAATATAAATTCTCAAAAAATTACTTTTTTAACCAAAATCCACTGTGTAAAAATTATGAAATAGCACATTTGCATACATTTGTAAAATTATAATCATTATACACCGATTAATTAAGTATTAATCTAATTTTGATTTTTAAGAACTACCTTTTTATTCTAAAAATGTAAAACCATGTGGGTCGCGATAAGTTTTTGAAGAAAAATTTGGGTCGTGGTCCTTAAAAGATTGAGAACCACTTGCATACTGCATTAAAATTACAAATAGCCCCCTCGAAAACCTACGATATTAATAGATAGAACTTTTTGGTTCTAAGCCCGCGGTAAAAATATTATAACTTCGTGATAAACTGAACCGTGTAAATGCAAGCGTTTGGTCGCGAACGAACGTGATAACTTGTCGCGCGTCGCACGGGGATAATTTACGAGAAAAAAAAATTGAAAAATATACTTACCCATTGCAGCAGATTTTCGTTCCGAAAACAAACGGGTACGGGACTCGGATCCGACGTGCTCACCCGTATAGGCGGCGGCCGATCAACCGCGCGCTTAGGGGACACGTACTAATCGCGAGGAGACACTTATTGTACGCGCGGGGGTACGCAAACGAGAAAAAAAAATTAAAACTCAAAAAAAAAAAAATAATAATAATCAAAAAAAAAAAAAAATCAAAAAAACAATAAAACCAAAAAAAAAAAAAAAACAAAAAAAACAAATCAAAAAAAAATAATGGCGCGTTCGAAACAAAGTAAATTTCCGAGTGTTGAAAGTAGAGAGAAAAAATTAAAAAATTGTTAAGTGTTTGAATAATTTTGTAGTCGCGTGTGCGATACGGGAAAAATGGTTAAGAGAGAGAAACGGCGGAAGAACTCCGCGGGAATCGCTAAGACGAGACGAGCAGCACGTGAAGGCGCCGCGCGAACGACTATCGCGATCGGTGGAAAGGGACTGCCGACGTTTGCATTCCAGAAGCCGGTAGTAGCGTAGAGTATAGTGTAGACGGACAGATACGCGCGCCTCGGACCAGCGCCGCCACGACCGCGACGGCGGCGGCCGCGTTAGTTGCCGATGCTCCCGATAGGGCGGCCGGCTCCTCCTCAAGATACTGGTTTCTTCGCGCGCTCAGCGTTATTATTATTATTATTATTATCGTTATTTTTATTTTATTTTAGTTTATTTTTTTTATTTTTTTTTTTTTGCCCGTACCAGTCTCTACCTCCTAAACTAGTCTCGGCCACCGAGATTTGAAAAAAAAAAATAATAATAAATAATTTGCACCTGCTCCGCACCAGCACCAGCAGCTACGTTTCCAGCCACAGCTCATTATAATACGTATTATTTTTTTATTTTTTATTATTATATATCTCGTACATCGTCGCGGTGTTATTATATTATATACATATACATTTTGTTTTTACTGTACGACGATACTCACATACGCACAAGTTAGTATTAAAATATATTATATATACATAATATTAAAATATATGTATCTTTTTTTTTTTTTCACCTAAGGACGAGTACGCATCGGAATCGAACGACAGGTATAATCCGTGCTCGCACGGCGCTTGTGGAAGGGGTTATAATATTATTATGATATTATTATTCAAATGTCTCGTCGATACGAATGTGCGAATGTTTGGAAGCGGGTAAAAAAATTTGACCACCAAAAGAGCGACTCTTGTTTAGGCGAACGACCAAAATTACATCTGGTCGAAATTCAGATACGGACACCTGTTAGTTCTAAGACTTATGTTGTACATGCGAAATTTCCCTTTTTTTCATTCGGGCGATTTACTATCCAATTCGTTAATTCTATCGGAATCGAATTACTACCAATAATTGTTGCTTTCCAAATTCCCGGATACCAGTGTTCCGTCATGTTTTTCAAAACAAATCGACGGTTGTTTTCGTTTTAATAAACGCCCACGCGAAGTGACCGAGAAGAGTTTTACGATACGAGTAAGCGAACCTGGCTGCGAATCGAACCGCCGCTAAATTCTATATCAATTTTGATCTGCTTCATTTAAATATATAATTCTATTATGAAAAAAAAAATTTTTTTTTTCTTTTAGACTCTGAGTGGGTGAAAAGGCTAGTGTTTTCAAAATGATATTTATTTTATTTTATTGCTATTATTATTATTATTTTGAGATCATTTTTTCGTGTAGGAATAGTTCGAAAGTTTCGACCTGCAACTTTTTATATCAGAGATCGACTCTAGGTGGAACGTTTAAAATGTCGTTTTCAAAAATCTCAATAGTTTACTAAGAGTCTATAAAAATGCCTATTAAAATTTTTTTTTTACTCAAAACTTTATTGAAATTTAAAAATAGATAGACAATAATATGAAAAAATTTTTCCACGAAAATTGTATTATTTGGGATTTTTTTTTTTTATATATAATTTTTGCCATAAAATAATGTTTTTTCCTGTTCACAGTATTATATCTGTTCACTGTTTTTTATGTTATATAATTTTTTTCGTTTTTTTTTTTTTTTTTTTTTTTTTCTATAAAACTTACAATTATTATTGTATATTAACTGAATCTCCACTCAAAATCGTTTTATGTGAACAAATTATGTCAACCAATAAATTTTAAAATATTTATAAATGTTCACCATGCTTTGCCATTTTTACAGTCAATTCAAATTCAGATACGCGTACAATACAAACGCAGACTCACACGCGTAATATAAATACCGATTTTTTTCTCTCATGTGTGCACTGGATTTAAATGACGTAATTATACACACGCTGTATAGTGTATACATATGCGTAGGTACACGTACGGGCAGGTATAATCTGTACATACTCGCTAAGCGTGTGTGGAGGGGGAAAAATACAATATTATTATAATATCGTGGCGAATCGATGCTGCAGGTTTTTGCGCGCCACTAGATGAGAAAACTTTATCTAATAAATCCGGCGTTATTTTATTACACTCATATAATAATAGTGCCCGTTGTCCTTACGCAGTGGCCGTTGTAGCACGATTGCGCTCAAAATGATATAGGAGTTGCCTTTTTCCACGATTATGAAAAACAAAAAAAAGGTAATGCACGGAATTAAATTTCATTTGTATTTAAATTTCAAATTACGATTTACGATTTTAAATTATGAAATTTTAAATATAGATTCTGAGTGGAGCGAAATTTTTTACAATGACGTTTCTTTTTTTTTTTTTTTGTTTCTGTAAATATTTTTTTGTTCAGAAATACTTGTCCAAAAGTAGAATTTCGACCAGCAATATTTTGAATTATAATTCATCTCTAGAAGGTACTATTAAGAGGTATTTTTTCGAAATTCTCAACAGTTTGCTCTAAATTTGGGAAAACTTCCAAAAACTTGACAAAAAAAAAGAACTCGCAAACTATCTTCTTTTAATCAAACATAGACCGACAAGATTATGAAAAATATTTTTCGCGAGAAAATTTAAAAAACCGATCATTTTTTTTCTTATCAAAAAATTTTTTTCCGTTTTTCTCAGTTAATAATAACATATAAAACTGACTGAGTAGTATTAAATTTTTATTGTTATAACAATCTTCATAACGTTTAAATAAAATTATGTTGAATAAACTGAAGTTTAGCTCAGAATTGTCTAATTGAAGAAATTATTTTTATAAATTTATTTTTTATCCTGATTCGATGTAATTTTTATTTGGAACAAAGCTAAAAAGTATAGATAAGAAAGCCGGACATATTACGCACCACGGATATTCGCCACGGGTCAGATACTTTTGGTGGGTGTGTAGAATTTTAAATTTTAATTTAATTTAATAATTAATTAATTATTACATTTTTTAAATTACATATTTAGTTATATAATTGATTATTTAAAATTTATCGAGTTTTCTTAAAATATCGGTAGTTCTCCCATGCAATTGAAAAAAAAAAGTTATTTGAAGTATCAAATAAATGGAATGTTTAGTATAAAAGTGGGGGGGGGGGTTAAAATCTTCAGACTACACTAAAGTATATTAACAAACATAATTGTAAAACCAATACATTCTTCCCTTCGCTCAAAGGCGAAAATGTTACTCAGGGTCCGAAGGATACGAAATCCGCAACTGCTGTGTATTATACGTATTTGGAATTTTATTAAGGGTTGTTGAGTGATATTGGTTTTGGAAATAATCTCAGGAATGCATACTTAACCTTATTTTAGACTTTAGATAGCAGTTCGTATGTTATGTTAATTAATTTGTAACTCTGTAAGTATGAGTTATTTTACGTAAAACTATTTGTAAGCAGTTTTATACTACATGTCTACACGTATTTTCCGAGTACTCTTAGTTTTCTGTCGGACTAATTTTCAGTGGCCTTATTTACTTTATAGATTTTAGAATCTGAATGGAATGTAGAAGCTAGTGAATTTACATTGATATTCATATATTTTTATAGAATGAACAAATTGTTTCAGCAGCATTTATTAGTTTCATAACTTTGATGCTTGGGTTGGTTATTATGTTTTCTTCAACTATATTCAATTTATAATTAAATTGATCCCTGCAGCATTACTTAAAAAATATTTTGAATTTTGTTTTGTCTCTCCATAAATTTTTTTCTCTAACCTATCTCTAACTCTAACTGAAAAATCCTTCAGTTTCCCTGGCTAAGTATATTTCAAGCACCTGATTTTTTATTTGACAGTATGTTTTTTATGAAGGCTTGTTCTTTACATTCTTGTTGTAACAGAAGTAGTTTTACGACAAATTTTTGTTTTTTGATTAAGGACATGGTAATACTAAAATGGTGATATTTGAAAACACACTTTAATAAATACAAATTAATATATAAGTACAACCATTCCAAACAGAAGAGTAGATACAGTTGTGTGTTATCTACCACGTGTGTAATTCTAGTCCCGTATAGTGTTACTGTGTTAGCCGTGCGTACATAGCAATCAATATAGGACCGCGCGACTAAATAAATAATTACGTGGTCAAAATTGTAACGTCTCAAAACACGTACATAGAAATCAGACCTATAGGACCTACAGGTCCTCATATACTTTATTCACTTTACATCTATACTAATAATTACATTTTTGATGAAATCGATTGAGTGAATTTTTATCTATGAGAGCTTTAAATTTCAATGATCTGCATCAGTGATCATTCTTGCGAATTATAATAATAATTATAATAAAGGATATCGGAGATGGATTATTATAAATTTGTTAAATATTCTATTATTTATAAAACTGACAATTATAATGGTTCGATTTAGTAAATCGAAAAAAATCTTGTTAATAAATAAGTTTTGCTCAAAAAGTTTTTTTTTTTTTAATAAATTATTAATAATTTCTAGAAACTTCAATACACCAATCAATAGTATTTCTCCCGAGGAGCGAAGAATACCCAAAATGCGAAGTATATCAGGCGTTTTACAAATAGTACTAATTCAGTCAATTTTTATTTATTTTATACTTTACTTTGTAACATATTGGGAAAGGTAATAAAAAAAGATATATTTATTTTTATTCAACATTTGTCGATACGATATGTGAAGACTGTTAGTAGAACTCAAATGTTTATTCTATTAATGTTGAAAAAGTGAAGAATATCGAACGAGCTTGGTGCCACGGCATATTATCATTGTGTGAAACTAAAAATTAACTAAATTTTTGTGAAATACCATAGTTAAATTTCAATCTCAGACAAATCAGCGTCACCGTTTTGGCGTAAAACCGCTTCGCCGTCAAAAAAAAAAAAATAATAATAATAATAATAAATAAATAAAAAATTTCCAGTTTGTATAATAATATATATTTCAATTTGATTGATTTAAATTATCAACAGTTTCCTCGCGTGTTTTGGTACTCATTGTCAGAGGCTGATAGGCCCACCGGAATACTGGGAAAATCCACTCTCCTCTCTGTAGGTTTTTTTTTATTATAATTATTATTACTTAATATACACTATTACAGTGTTCGGTACTGAAATCATATAAATGTATATAGGATCTAACCAGTACCTCCAAATAAATAACAGTTTATAAGACAAAAGAGAATTAAACAATAATAAAAATGTCAATAAGGATTATTAGATTGATTACATCAATTTATCAATTAGGAAGTATTTTTTCGATTCATCTGCCATAATTTACACCTTTTAAGAGTGTCAAATTTATTTTTTGAAATGATAATATACATATTTAACTAGCTCATAAAATAGAAAATGATCCAATTAAGAAACTTTCTAGATTGAAAACAACTTTTTGACCAGTACTTTGGAGGTTTTTAATATTTGTATATCTAAACTGAAGATGCCGAAGATGGAGCGTGTGTATGACTGTTTTGATCATAAGACATTTTCTTTTATTCGTAGTTGCGCAGTTCATGGTAACCGAATCACTTTGTATATTATCAAAAATGACTGAAATTTTTGAATTAGAAATTATATATCATATAAAATTAATATTATACTTTTCAGTTATTTATTTTATACACACACACAAACACACAAATTATTTTTCATTTGCATATTATTATGAAAATATATGTTCATATTATGAATAATTATAGAATTGAGCAAGTGATTCTTTTGACTTTTATGTTTAACTTTGATTACATTTTAAATAAATAAATGTATGTTTATACTCTAAGTAAAAAAAAAATGTATTATTTGTGCATAGGAGAATTTATGAAAGTAAATATATTTGAGTGAAATTAAAAGGGGGTAGGTGCTGAGTTGAATGTCCCATGAGTTGGGAAATGAATGGGAATATAACCTATATTTGGTTAAATTAATATCCAACAGCTAATTAATATTCATATTATTATTTAAAGCAGTTTTTTTTAGATTCTGAACGAAGTTAAAAAGCTATTGCTCTTACAATGATTTTTATTTTTTTTCTCCTTTTTTTATTTTTAATTTTACTTCTTTTATTTTTTTCTTCTGTAAACACTTTTTGGTATAGATATACTGGTCAAAAAGTTTCGATCAGTAATTTTTTGAAACCGGATTTGTCTTAAGTTAGTACTTAAAAAGGTCATTTTTTGAATTTCTCAATTCTTCTATTTTTTTTTTTTAAATTACCCAAAATTTGACAAAAATGACTCGAAAACTATCATTTTTTAATCCGAACTTTATGAAAATTTAAACATAGGTATCTAGACAATAATATAAAAAAGATTTTGGCGCAAGAAAATTTTCAAAATGTGAAAAAAATATTTTGGATATTTTTCCAATATTTTTATTTTTATTAGATTTTTTTCTATTATTTATTAGATAAAAATAGTAAAGTAAAGCAAAGCAAAGCAAAGTTAAGTATAGATAAGAAAGCCGGACATATTTCGCACCACGGATATTTTTTGCCGTTCGGGTCAGTATTACTCTCGGTGAGTGTGTTGAAAATGACGACTATTATTGTTTTTTATATTATTAACTTCCTTCATTTAGAACCGTCTTATTGAAGAAATGATAGGTATATCGTTTCTTTAAAATTATACTCTTCAAAAGTATCTGACCCGAAGAGCGAAGAATATCCGTGTTGCAAAGTATGTCCGGCTTTCTTGTCTATACTTTACTTTTATTATTTCGATAATTTATGAAATTTTAGGGTTTTTTGACACAATTATTTATGATTTATGCCATGAATACCTACTATATGATAAATGGTTTACGATTTAACTAAAATTTTTGTCGGTTTTTCCGTATACGCTCGGAATTCGTACTGGATATAAACGAAAAAGTGTTCGATTTGCAGGGAGGCCAGATGAAATGTCTGGACTTGCATTTTAAACGCCTGAAAACGGGGCTGTAGTATTTTCCGGGACACAGTTTTCACCCGGTTGGGTTAGTTTTAACCGCAATCCAAGTATAGGTACGTGCGTCTAGAGGCGGTACTCGTACATTAGTGTAATTTACAGAAAAAATAAAAATAAAAACGCATTGGCTTTAATTGATCCGACGACGGTTGTAGTGCGCGCGCACCATGCAAACGAACCAGTTCTCACGGCACTTGTCCCGGGACAGACACAAGCCGTCGCGACGACTCGCAGCGCACATTTTCGGGGGGTCACGTCATCTCGAGAGAACACGGTGTAATTATTTTGGACGGTCTTCGTACGCAAATGTTATAATACCAGATTATAATGTAAGTATTGTTATTATTATATTAAGTACGTGTACGCGTTTACGATGGGTAAACACACCGCGTGTACGGCGGCGGCGGCGACGGAAAAAACTGGAGATAATGCGTGTCTGCGCGTAATTAAATCGTTCGGATATTGTATGTACGCGCGTGTTGTGCCCATGCCCGAGTTGTGTGCGTACCTATGGCTATACAATTATAATTGCTCCGTCGCTCCGTACGAAAACGGCGATAAACGGTTTTTTTTTTTTTTTTTTTACTTTACCTTTACGTGATACGGAAAAAAATCAAATCAAAAAACAATAATAAAAATATATGCGATAATTACGGTAATGAACCCAAAATCCGGCCCTTAGGTTTAAATTATGACGAATAAATTATTGCTCTCGAGGTTTTTGTTTTTTTGTTCGTGTAAATATTTGAAAAAAAAAAATACATTTAAACTATATTATTATTATATAAAATTGCTTGTTATTTATCGTGTAAATATTTAAACAATTTTTTACGAATATACGATATTATTTTATTTTATTTTATAAAGTTTTGTGATGAATTCATTACACAAGAGGTTCCCAAACTTTTTATAATATGACTCATTTAGGAAAGTTTTTCAATTTTGACGGCCCATTACAATAATCAAATTTCCTTTTTTTTTTTTCTAATGTACTAGATTGCTCGTTTGATTGTCGAGTGACGAAAATAAAAAATATATACAGAGTATAAAATTACATTTTATATTAAAATTTTTATTGAACAATTTTTGAAACTGTAATAAAAATTATTTATCTATTAAAAAAATAAAATGTATAATAGTTATTTAAAATTGTAAAGGTATATAGGTAATTGAATAACTGAAAAAAAATGTATATATACTATACAAAGCAGGAAATACTTTGTATCATAGGGGTTTTTCGCTCGAAAAAAAAACTTTGCGTATTAAAAAAAATCTTTCACAAACATATTTTTCATATTATAGTCAATACATATTTAAATTTTCATAAAGTTTAGATCCAAAGATGGAAAAAGTTACAAGCACGCACCTTATAAAAAATAAAATATAAAATAAATTCACCGTCGATGTACTTTACATTACCTATAACGACGCGGACCACATCAAGTTAATATTGTATAGAGCAATAATTGTCAATTTTATATTGAGTATATCTAATAATAATATAATCCATGTTTATTTAATTCTTGATGAGAGTTAAGGCAATCAATTTTGTTTAGTTTCTACATATAGGTCATATTATTAATAAACTGACAACAATTGTTTTGTATATTTAACCGACGCTTTATTCAGGATTATTTTACTACAAAAGCTATTCATTGTTTCTTAAAAATTACTAAGTTTACTGATCTTGACTAGAATTTTTTATAATTATTCATTGAATAGATCATTATAAAAATTCTACCGTAGATTGGGGGAAATTTTACGAAAAAAAATCATTAAGTGAAAAAAAAAAAATGAAGTATTTTTAGAGTCTAATATTTTATAAATGGTATTCAAAGAAAAAAAAAACCCGATAAAATTGTAGTTATAGAACTTGAGTTGACCTCATTTATGTTTATATTATCATCCGTTTTACGGTAGTAATGTATGAAACTTATTATTTTTAATTTAAAAACAGTGATAAATCATTGTTTTCAGAAAACAGTTTTTAGCGAAGCGCAGTGATCAATTTTGTTACTAGTTTTTTTTTTAGAAAGCGCAAAACAGTAGGTACCTAAGATCAATTACTGTCGGAATTTATAATTTTTCATTACTCGTTGTATAGGAATGATGATAATCATTATTCGTGACAATTATCTTTTTAGATTCTGAATGAAGTGAAAAAGCTAGTGTTTTTACAACGATGTTTATTATTTTTGTTTTTTATTTATTTTTTTTTCTGTGTACAACTTTTCGTATAGAAATACTTGTCCAAAAGTTTCGATCAATAACTTTTTGAAACCGGATTTGCCTCTAGATTGTACTTTAAAGAGGTCATTTTTTGAA
>JAIPRM010002081.1:3202-32695 GCA_025469315.1 Stegophylla sp. TES_Ste_2020 | reverse complement strand
CGAATTTTATGAAAATTTAAACATAGATAGAAAATCCTATAAAAAAGATTTTGGCGCAAGAAAATTTTGAAAATGTGAAAAAAAATTTTGGACATTTTTTGAAAATTTTTTTTTTTATTATTATTAATTTCCTTCGTTCAGAATCGTTTTACTGAAGAAATGATTTATCGTTTCTTTAAAATTCAATACGCCCGTCAAGAGAATACCACCCGTCGTGCGAAGTACACCCATCGTGCGAAGTATGTCCGGCTTTTTATATTGTAATAAAAGGATAATGTTTTAGTCATTATTTTACTATTATAAAACTATAATGATCAAAAATTTTTCTGCACCTCATATGCTTATTATTTTATTTTTCCGGACTCCAACAGAGAAATTACTTGCCGACCTCTAATTTAGATGTGTTTAAAACGGTAGGGAGACACTATTCCCAATTTATTTCTCACATTTTTTTTATTTTCCCAAAGTTCTCTTTCTCAATACCATTTTTTCCCATAAGTTATTTTTAACAATACCAAATCAATCAATATTATAAGAAATTATTTATTATTAAATAAAATAATTACAATTTTAAATTATGACCAATTTTTTTTTTTTTTTGTTTGTTTTTGAGAGGGGGAAATATTAAATTTGTAAAAATATATAGATATATATATATATATATAATAATATATTGTAAGAATGTTTTTATGGTAAATATTGAAATTGGAGAAATTAGATTGGAAAATACGGTTTGGAAAAACTGCACTACAATCGTTTAAAACATCTCAATCCTGTTAACCACCCACCAAATATTAATCTGGCTGTCAGTGCGTGTTTCCAGGATTTTTATGTATTGACTTTAAAAATATTGTGAAGTATAAACGTAATATATTATACATATATATATATATATATATATATGTATATTAACCCGAAGTCTTATCGAAAACCACGTGTAATAGCGTCGTTAGCTGTTGTGCGACGATTGTTGTCAGTGTTGTCACACCCGTCGGATTTCGGGCGGCGCGAGTCAAAGACCTCGCGACAATTTCATATTGTAACATCGTGACCAAGACCGCGTATACAACGCATTCCACGGAGTGAAGGTTTGGGATGTGCGCGCAGAGTCGTTTTTCGGATAAAATTTTGTCGAAATGGCCCTGCGGTGAGCTGATGCCGAAAATCGACAGAACGAATAAACGACGACTAAGTATATTATTATGTTAAAATTAGGGCCCGGATTCCAAATACAAAATGCATATTTTTATTTTGATGATCTTAGGTGTGAATGCTTTCCGAGTACATATTATAATTTGTTTCTTGTAACAGAGTACTCTCAAAAGTGAAACTTTTATTTTGCATTTTTCGATGTTTTTTTTTTTTTTTCATTCAAACGTATATTTCAACAACATATACTTACAATTTTTTGTAATGTATACATGTATCTGTATACATAATACGAATCAACGATTTAAATTTAACTAATTCAAAATATTATATTCGTGTTTTTTGAGTTTTTCCTTAAAAATATGTAGAAATCTTTCTATGATAGCGATAATATCTGTATTTTATCTTTACGACTTGGCAGATGGCAAATAAGAAAACAAATTAAAATATAAAAAAAGCCGGACATACTTCACGCGATGGGTGTTCTTCGCACGACGGGTGGGATTCTCTTGACGGGTGTATTGAATTTTAAAGAAACAATAAATCATTTCTTCAATAAAACGATTCTGAACGAGAGAAGTTAATGATATAAAAAATAAATAAGAAAAAAAATGCATTTTTTTCACATTTTCAAAATTTTCTTACGCCAAAATCTTTCGTATATAATTTTTTATCTACTATATTTAAATTTTCATATAGTTCAGATCAAAAAACTATGGTTTCCGAGTCGTTTTTGTCAAATTTTGGGTAGTTTTTTCCAAAAAAATAATTGAAGAATTGAAAAATTCAAAAAATGACCTCTTTAAAGTACAATCTAGAGGCAAATCCAGTTTCAAAAAGTTATTAATCGAAACTTTTGGACAAGTATTTCTATACAAAAAGTTGTATACAGAAAAAAAATAAAAAAATAATCATTATTGTAAAAACATATTAAAAAAAAAATATAATATATACGTTTCTTCTGACGCCGTCACGGCGATTCTGCGGCGAGCGCACGTTTATTACACGCGGCCGTAGACAGTGATGATTATTGTTTTGGTGACCCCTGACCCGTGCACACGCACACACATTCTCATGCCAACACGTATAATAATAATAATAATAATAATATGACGTGTAGCTGCTGCTGCTGCTGCTGTGTTGTATTCCATTATTATCAAAACAATAATATTCTCGTAGGAATCTGAAGGACCTTCTCGAACGGCGGATTATTATTAATAATTATTATTATAGCTTTTTATTGAAAACGACGAATGCCTTCGCCGGGCTAAGTACGTTTTCCACAATAACAGTGAAGAATATATTAAAACATATTATAATATAACAGAGGCGACAGACGAATTGGAAACGAGTTGTCGCGCGTTTTTTTTTATAATATTATTATAACACATGGCGCGCCGCGCTCTCTTTATTGTTACGCACGAACGGGCGTCCTTATCACGGCGGCAATAATAATATTATAATAATAATTGTGTCATTATCCCTACACACACACACACACACACACCGCATATACGCGCGCGCCCGCCGAGTTTCGTACACAATAATTTTCTTAATCAGTTCTCGTCGAGTATAACAATAATTATTATTATTATTATTAAACGTCTGAGTAATGGCCCGGGCCGCGCGCGTTCGCCGTCGTTCCAGTCTTATATCCCCTGTCGTCTTGCATACAAACCGGTGACGCGCAGCAACACCACTGACCGACGCGACTAATAAATAATACGCGCGTACGACAAAACAACTCCGTGGCGCAGTAGTGCGAGTGACTAGACACAGCAAAAAAAAGTTTTGTAGAAAACATACGTATATTTCGATAACTAGAAAAATCGCGAACCGTGAAAGAACTTGATAAAAAAAAAAAAATAATAATAATAATAAAAATAATTTCGTAGTCCGTTTCCACACACGGTTATTATTTATAATCTCATCGATATTAAATAAAAAATAATAACAATAATAATATTGTCTCGTTTCTCTTTTTCTCTACCAAGCTCTTCCTGCGAATTCCGGGGACCGCCGCGTGTGTGTGTATCCGAGAGCGCGCACCGAACGATGTTATTTTTCCCCGGCACCGGGTTGCCGTGCATCGTCTGTCATCGTCGCGCGCGCCGACCGACCACCGTCGTCGTCGCACCACCTGCAGCAGCTCCGCGGTCGTACGGCTGCCGTCTCGCCGTCACCGCCGCCACCGCCTCCTCAACATCCGCGGGGTCGAGTTGTTGACCCGCCGCCGCAACACACACACACACACACACACGTACAACACACATCCGCTCACAACGGCTTTGACCATGGAGGTAAAGTAATTGTAGTAGTAGTAGTAGTAGTAGTAGAAAATGATACACCTTGGTGGAGGGAGTGGTGGCAGTATGAATGGCCAGCACTTAAAAGCGGTAAAAGTAGTATTTGTGTAGTAATGATAGTACTTAGTAGTAGTAGTAGTAGTCGAGGTAGTTAAAAAATCGGTCCCCGACCTTTTCCTTTTCTTCCGTACGCCCAACTTAAATATTTCACCCATTATGATTCAATATTCTAATTTTTTTCTCATAACCGATCAGAAAATGTGGAAATAAAAAGTCAAATGAGTATTTTTCGCTCCTCGCTATGCTCTTGGTGGATGTATTGGAATTTTAAAGAAATAAATATACAATTTCTTCGATGAAACGATTCTGAGTGGTGCATTCTGTTTATTTAAAGGCTCGAAAATTATAAAATTTATTATAATCATCAAAAAATTTTAATTTAACTCAGCTATTTTTATATTGCACTATTAACCGAGAACAGGAAAAAAATATGTTTTGATGAGAAAAAAATATTAGAAAAACTTTCAAACATTTTTTTTATCACATCTTCAAATTTATACCATCATTGCAACATAATGCCATACATTTATATGAAATATACTTTCTACAATCTATAATCTATAAACTGTGTCAAAAAATAAGTCGACGGTTAAGTTTTTATTCGTGACAGAAGCTTTTCAACTTTAATAACTTAAATTGCATATTTCCGAAATGAACCGTTTATATAAATCAAATTCATCTTTTTCCGCCATTACCCATTTATTTTCGCGTACCCCTTGAAATCATCTTGAGTACCCCTTGGCGTACGCGTGCCCCCGGTTGGGAACCGCTGGACTAGATGGTAGGGTCATTTCACTATCGAAATTTTACTATCGTTTAACTATCGAAATAAAATGGATTAATAAGGTGGAACCAATGAAAATTGTTCCATCATTTTATTATCAATTTTCAATTTTATGATTGGTTCCAACTTATCCTGTGGTTTTATCACAGAAGTTTTATCAAATTTCCCGCAAAAAATACTCGTATATGATTGGTTCCACCTTAAGTATATTATATATATAAATCGTGGCTGATAGTGCAATTTCAATAGTAAAATGAAACTACCATGTATTTTAACTACTTTGATAGTAGCAGTAGTAGTAGTCGAAGACTAACGTACAAATGATAAATGTAAACAAAAAATGGAAAACATTGCACGTCTGTAGCCGCGTGCCACGTGCTTCAACGCGTCCAGGATGCGTCTATGATCGAGAGAGATATTAACAAGAAAAAAAAAAGAGAGAGAGAGAGAGCTATCTGCCCCCTCTCCATGGCTACCGGAAGATTTCCGATTTTTCGACGTGACCGCGTGCGTTTATCACGCGAATCAGACGCGTACCTACCGGTAGAGACACTCGGTGTCTCCGACTCGATCTTATAATTATAATTATTGAAGCACGGCCGCCATATACGAAGCTCTGGCAATGTTTACATATTTTGTACACCTTATTACAAAAAATGTTCATACCGTTATTGATAGCTAATAATTTATAGCCACAAATATTTTTTGAAATTGCAAATGCATACTTGTAACTTGTGATATTATGTCTACTGTTAATCTCTGGCTCGTCTCAGAATCAATATCTACTTAGAGGTTTAGGTACCAGAATAAATGTTTAATTACTTGTATATTACTCATTAGATTCTGAACGAAGTGAAGAAGCTTATGTTTTTACAATGATGTTTATTTTTTGTTTCTGCAACCATTTTTCGTAAGGATCTACTTATCCAAAAATTTTTGATACCCGATTTTCTTCTAGTAGGTACTTTAGAGAGGTCATTTTTTGAGTTTTTCAATTCTTAATTTTTTTTTTTTTTTAACTACCCAAATTTTGACCAAAAAAGACTCGGAAACCATCATTTTTTGATCCAAACTGTATGAAAATTCAAACATAAAAAATTTTGAAAATGTGAAAAAAAAATTTTGGACATTTTTCTAACAATTTTTTTCTCATTTAATATTTTTCCTTTATTTATTGGATAAAACAAAAAGTTAAGTAAAATAAAGGCAAAAAAGCCGGACATACTTCGCACCACGAATATTCTTCACTCTTCGGGTCAGATACTCTTGGTAAGTGTGTTGAAAATGACGAGCAATATTTATCTATATATTATTATTAACTTCTATCGTTCAGAATCGTCTTACTGTATAAATGATGTATCGTCTCATTAAAATTCCACAAACCCACCAAGAGTATCTGACCCGAAGAGCGAAGAATATCCGTGGTGCGAAGTATGTCCGGCTTTCTTGCCTTTATTTTGGTTTGCTTTACTTTTTGATTTTAATTTTAGTGTAGAGTGGAATGGTGCAGCAATACAATCCGTTCACTGAACATTAAAATTTAGGGCAATAAAATTAATATAATTGAAGGGTGTAAATAATTATAGGTAAAAATAAGTGAAAGTCGTAGCTTTCTACATAAAAAAAAAAAATAGTTCCCGACACTGCTCATAATATGACTGTAATTCAAATCGAGAAAAATTGATAATAATGAACAAGTAATTTTTTAAAAGACCTTTCCAGAAACATATAACAATGCTCGAGAACAATAATTTCAAATCGTTAATTAAAATAATTAAAATATCATATTATAAATCTGTCATCTCTCTTTATCAAAGTGTGTTATCATTTAAATTAATGTAAACATTGCCAGTGTTGTATAATATGGCGGCCATTCTCGTGCTTTCCTGTAACGTTGGATAGGAAGTCGGCTATCCAGTTGTTTTTTACATTTTTGGTGTGACATACACTCTGTATACATTTTGTCGTTATCACTAAACTATAAATCAGGGGTGGCCAAACAGTCGATCGCGGGAAGATTTTAAAGTCGATTTTGTTAGAGTTTCTTTTTAATCAAGTTTTTTTTCTTCAAATTTCAAATGTCCGCCGCTGAAAAAATTCGGTATACTCAATATACTCAATAACTATATTTAGAAAACATTTACAGAGGTCGATCTTCAAACAGAAAAATTTGTTCTCAGTAGATCTCTGCCAAAAAAAAAAAAAAAAAGTTTGGCCAACCTTGCTCTAAATGGATACTTCCTTCCGGTCAATCGCAAATCCGACCACACGCATGTATATACAGAGCGATATGATTATGAGACGAACTCGGCCTTGTTAACACGCACGTTGTGGCCGACGTGCGCACATTATTGTAAGAATTTAATCGTCACACTATTCAATATTGTTTCGAGACAGAATAATGAAAATAATAATAGTAAAATAAAACTAACACGCAGAGCGTCACTGCGCGAATTATTATTATAATAATAATTATTATTATAATAATAAATTGTGTATATTGTTATAATAAGTCGCAGTTGCGTCAACACCACCGCGCCGTATATACATGAAATAATAATAAACGTCTACGCGATGATGAGAACGCGCGCGCGTAAACATCCGATTAGGATATATTTTGAAAAACAAATTCGATAAGCTATGCGCGTGTATACTCACTTTTCGAGACTTTCGTCGATCGTTTTTCAGTTCAAAATCTTTGGGCACGAGATTGCAAGCACGTAGCCCCGGGAATTCACACCTAGGGTGGCCAAACATTGGTCAAAATCAAAATATTAGGGTGGCAAATGTAGCCCGTGATGATGAAAAATAAGAAAACACAAGACAATCCGCATATTATTATCATGTTTAAAATATGAAAATAACAGTCAGTCTTATTCCGAACATTTTATGCGTTCATAATTTCATAATTTCATTATTTCTATACTCACTCCAATTTAAAATAATATGGCTTCTGTAGTAAATTTTTATTTCAATATTGTAATTCTCAATCGCAATCAGTCACCAGTGATTTCCATTCATCCGGTGGCAGGCAAAGTAGGCAGTTGCCTAGGGCGGCAAATTTTCGGAAGCGGCAATTTCGTGTTAAAATTATATTTTATTAGTCGACTTCAACGTAATAATTGTAGTCGTGCATTTTTGTATTCCAAAAATATTTTTTATTTTAAAAACGTTTACCAAAGTGTTGGTTATTTTATTAAATGTTACTGATATGTTGGTATACCTGCAATTTAATGAGAATTGTCGTTTTTAAATTTTTTCTCTGGTAAATGTAGGGGTGACTAAAAAATAGGAAAATTCGATTTATTAAGATTAAATATTTGACTATTTACACCATTTTATACTAAAAATAACTTTGAAATACCTATATCAATTATTTTAGCACTGCAGGATTGTTGAATACTTAATTTTAATTTCGAAGAGTACATTAAATTCATTAATAATATTTTTATTCAATTTTATAATACATTTTCGTTTTCGACACTGGTGGTATTGGTGTCCTATTTTCACAAATAGAACGATTATTAAACCTAAAAATTGATTATTTAGTAAAAAAAAAAAAAAAAAATCACTTAAAAATTCACGTCTTACGCATGAACGGTAGAAAATGTTTTTCGGACGTTAAAAAACAGTTGCCTAGGGGCGGCAATAGTGCAAATCCGTCTCTGCATTCATTACTGGAATGGGGCACACGATGAGCAGAAATAGATCACAAAAATATCACTGTAACTGTACCTAATAACAATAAAAATAAACAAAAAAATAATATTTTTGTAATAATGTTACAAATGTGTTATAATATGCTGAATTAAAAACATATAAAATCAAAATTATTTTAAATACAATACATTATCTTCCCTCACAGTGGTTTTTGTTTGACACGAGATTTAATGAACGTTTAGTTTAAGTACATCAACAAAATAGTTGGGGTGGCCTGTGGGGCGGCTACACGTCTGGGTCGTGAGATTTTCCAAACGATTTGTCGACTTCCGCACACACATGTCACCAAACATAATTATATTATTATTATTATTGTTATTATTATTATTATTATTATTATTATTATTATTATTATTATTATTATTATACCGCTGAACCGACAGTCTTGATGTTATGTCATCACGTGAGATTACACCTGTCCACGGCGTCGGCGTTTATATTTGTTTTTATGTCATCCAAATATTGCGTGCAATATTATGAGCGCGACCAGAGACGAAAATACAGAGAGGACTAAACACTTATAAACATTTATAAAGCTTGCTTTCGCACCGCCCAAGTTTTCCTGAGCATATTTTTCGGACGAAAATTATTTTGGTGCGAGGAAATTTTGAAAAAGTGAAAAAGAATTTTGAACATTTTTTTCCAACTCTTTCTTTTCATTGAATTTTAGATTTTGAACGAAGTGAAGAATCTAGTGTTTTTACAAAGACGTTTATTATAATTTTTTATTTTTTTTGTTTATTTTTTACTGTGAACACTTTTTCGTATAGAAATACTTATAAAAAAGTCTCGATCAGCAATTTTTTGAAACCAAGTTTGCCTCAAGTTGGTATTTTAGAGAGGTAATTTTTTTAAATTTCTCAATTTCTCATTTTTCTTTTTTTTTTCTTTTTTTTTTTTTTGCGGGGGGAAACCTTACACCACCCAAAATTTAACAAAATCAGAAATCATAATTTTTCGATCCTAACTTTAAAAAATTTTAACATAGATAAAAAATAGTATGAGAAATATTTTGGCTGCAAGAAAATTTTATTTTACTTTACACTTTACTTAACTTTAATTTTTTTTTTTTTTATCTAATAAATAAAGAAATGAGAAAAAAAGTGTTAGAAAAAAATATCTGAAATTTTCTTTTCACATTTTCAAAATTTTTTTAATGAAAATATTTGTATAATATATATATTATATATAAATTTATTTGATAAAATTTTCATAAAGTTTGGATCAAAAAGTGATGGTTACCGAGAGTCTTTTTTATACATTTTTTGGTACTTTTTTCCACCAAAAATAATTGAAGAATTGAGAAATTCAAAAAATGACCTCTTTCGAGTACCGATTAAAAACGAATTCGGTTTGAAAAAGTTGCTGTACGAGACTTTCAGACAAGTATTTCCAATGGAAAAAATATTTACAGAAAAAAAAAATATATATAAATATCATTTATATATAAAATGAAATTAACAAAATATGTACACAAAATAAACATAAAAATTTGTTAGGGGTGCTCATTAAAGATCCCGGAGTTCTGTAATACACCCCAAAGCTACCCCTAATTACACCTCGAGTGTACGTCTTGCACGCTGTGTTCACTGTATTATCAACATACCTCCATTGAAATACGAATTTATCCGCAATAAGACGCGTGACAGGCGGATATAAAATGATGATTCCATTTTAATTCGTTTTTAATTGATGTAAATAGTGATTGAGACGTGCGTAGAATACAATTTCCGGTAGAGCCTGGTACATAATATGTATACTGAGTCCTATTCCTTGAACTCAATTAGCATATATAAATTTCAACAAAATAGTGTTAAACTGTGTAATGTTTAAATGTAAATACATTGAATTTTATTTTATCGCAATGAATGCATTTAGATAACGTTAGTTATCGATAACTAGAGGCAAATTTGGTTTCAAAAAAAGTTACTGATCAAGACTTTTGGACTAATAGATCCATAAAAAAAATTGTATACAGAAAAAAAATATAAAAAAGAAGAAATAAGAATAAACATTATTGTAAAAACCACTAGTTTTTTCACTTTGTTCAGAATTTAAAATATATTGTATAATATTTATTAGTATGTTCATTGTTGTTGGAAAGAAGAATTTATATTATAATATTAATACCAAATCTATAAATTGTACCTATTGAGTATATAAAGATAATAAAATGATGAGCATTGCATTGTCATGGCCGTGACTGTAGCCATGTATTGATCACATTAACAGTAATAGTTCAATGAATAACATTTAATACCACATAATCAACGTTTTTTCGTAAAAACAACAATAAAAAAGTATTAAATACAGTTATATACCGCTTTATTTTTATTATAGACCATTATAATTAGCCAAAGAGAAAGCTAAAAAAGTACAAATGTATTAATGATATTTATGTTCTTTGATACCATAAGTTTAAACTAATACCATTTTTATGTTTCTAATAAATGTATCATAGAATCTTCCAAACATTTAAACTTGACAGTAATATAATTTTTTTTTTTTTAAATCATCCTCTGTTTAATAGTCTATTCGTTTTTTGAAGAAAATGTTCAAAAATTTTTCTTACTTTTTGAAGGTTTTCACAATAGTATTTTACTGCGCAAAATTGTGCCTCCTATTTAGTAATTATTGGGGCTCTTGGAACACTCAAATTTAAAATTCGAAAATTTATTCAAACACACGAAAATATATTAAATTAATTTGAAATTATCGTGAAAATTAGCGTATTATGCAAAATAATATGTATTTATGATTACATACACAAATGGTATTTATGAAAAAATTATATATTTTATAGTATGTAAAAATATTTATTTTAAAATGTAAGCTTATTTTGCAAGAAATTTTTCGAAAACGATTTTTCCACTTATCAATATGGTAAATTGTACGTAATAAAAAAAAATTATTTTAATATAAATCCGCACTCTTGTCTTAACCGTTTAAACGATCGTAAGCAAAAGTATAGTGTAATATATTTGATTTTGAGTAGTTCTCCCAGTTTTTTTTTTTTTTTAACTATGGAGGATTACGAAAAAATACCTGTGTAAAATACTATCCTGGGATGATTTTATTAATATATTACAGGAAACATTTGGACAAGTATTTCTACTTGAAAATCAATGTACAATATGTTAAAAAAATTTAAAAATTAGACACCGTTATTTGTAAAACCATAAGCTTTTTGTTTCCCTCAGTTACTAAGTTCTATTTCAAACGTAACAAGAAAAAATTTTTAAGGATTTAAATATTTTAAAGGCACATACGTGTATATTTACCACTATATTGTTAATAAAGCATAAAAAATTACATTATTTACTATATATTATTATTGTTTTTTTTTTGGGAGGGGGAGAGGGGCTTAAATATGTTGTTCTGGGGTGCATAAGTCTGGCAAAAAATACAATACAAATATTAAAATAATATTTACATATATACATATTGAGGAGGTGCGCAAGAGGACAGAGCTCCTCTGCTATTTTATAAAATTTTGAAAGCACCCTTACTAATTATTTTTTATAGTATATGAATTACAAAGTTTGAGGGGACGCTTATTTTTCGAAAGCTCGAGAGCACCCCTTCTTCTATTTTTCCAATTCGAACACTGCATGTATATATTATATATGTATGTATATATGTTTTTTTTTTTTCTTAATTCATATTATAATTCATTTTAAGACAAAAAGTATGAAAGAAAACTCCATACTCGATCACAGTTAAAATGTTATATACATTCGATAAAAATAAATGTATTATTCTTAATTGACTTTAACCAGACCGTAGTGGAAAAATGCAATAAGTAGAAATTGTATATAGCTGGTATGAGGCAGTGACAACGAATGATAACGATGTTGTATGAATCGAAAAATGTAAAAATGATATTTTTCTGCGATGTGTTTTGAAGAAACACCGAAATTAACGAATGAAAAATATCTGTTGGTCGTTTCAAAGCGTGTCGTTTCAGCGTTTGACGCGAGCAACGATAATATTATATTTTATAACGCTGAAGATTCGTGAACACTCTAAAACGCGTTATAAAGATAAACGGTTTGAAATATAATATGTGTGTAAATATTTGTTTTCTTAACGTTTTACGCTCTCGATTTTTTTTTTTGTTCTTCGTTGCAATCATGTCATAAATTTTTTTTTTTTACACATTATTTTACACATACACAGTACTCAACACGTGCTTCCTGAATATGTAAGGTATGGTATTTTATTATTATTATCGGAACGGACATTTTTGACGAATACAAAATTTATAACGACGCGGACATAATATTTTATTTATACGCCACGGGCGATCGAGTTCACGGCCGAAAGTCGAGCGCGAAACTTTTGGAGCACGAGAAATCCGGAAACGTTCGCGTTCTTACACATATTTCATTATTACTATTTTTGTTATTAATTATTATTATTCTCGTCACGATGTTGAACTCGCGCGACTTTTCGTCACGTCTTGTGTTGTTACGCGCAAACGACTTTTGTTATTATTATTATATTTTTCCTCCGGTAATATAGCACATTGACAATATTTCACAACGGGTGGGATTCTCTTGGCGGGTGTATTGAATTTTAAAGAAACGATAAATCATTTGTTCATGAAAACGATTCTGAACGAATGAAGTTATAAAATATAGAAATAAATGAACAAAAAAAAAAAAAAGTGTCCAAAATTGGTTTTTCACATTTTCGAAATTTGGTGGTTTCCGAGTTGTTTTTGTCAAATTTTGGGTAGTTTTTTAAAAAAAAAAAAAAAAAAATACGAAGAATTGAGAAATTCAAAAAATGACCTCTCTAAAGTACAATCTAGAGGCAAATCCGGTTTCAAAAAGTTACTCTTGGACAAGTATTTCCATACGAAAAGCTGTACACAGAAAATAAATAAATAAACATCGTTGTAAAAACACTAGCTTCTTCACTTCGTTCAGAATCTAAAATACGCAAAACATGCGCGCTTCACTGCGTAAAAAGTGTGAAGTAGATTGTGTTTTTTTTTTTTCTTTCTTTTATTATTATTATTGTTGATCCACTCGTCTCGCATAAACGTCCGATTTCATTGGATCGCAATAATTATTATTATTAACAAACAAACCGAGAAAAAAACACACACACACACACACATAAGTAAGATCACTTTTATGATAATTATACGATTACAATTATAAACATACAATTATCGACACATTTTATCCAAACCGTTTAATATTATGTACGAATTCAAGGTCGTATCGATTCGGATGCTGTTTGGTTTTTTTGAGTATAGTATTATTTTTAGTGCTCTCGTTTTAAAACAACCGTCCGCAGAGTGATTTAACGCCAATAAAATATCTCCCCATACGGTCGTCGAGAATTAAACAATTAAAATATGATATTACAAAATTGATAAAATTTGTACCAAAGGTAACTCGAAACCGTCGTTGAATAAGTAGGCGAGCTTAAATTTTACTCTCATTTCGTACTGTGCGCAGGGCCGTGCATAGGGGGAGGGGGGGGGTGCGAGAAGTACGTGTGCACTGGGCGCCATGACCCGTTGGGGCGCCAAAAACTTTTTCATAATCTGAGAATTTTTCTCATTCAATTTTTTTTCCCCCTTTATTTATTAAATAAAACAAAGTAAAGTAATGTATAAACAATAAATCCTGTTATACTTCTCACCACGGGAATTGTTCGCTCTTCGGGTCAGATACTCTCTAGGTGGGTATGTTGAAAATGACAAATATTATTATTCTTTATATCAGCGGTTTTCAACCTATAGGCCGCGGATACTGGTCGAGGTTCTAAGCTAAGGGTTGGAAAATTTTAATCTATGCTATTGACATCAACATCAACATTTTTATAATTTATTATACTATATTTAATTGTATAAGACTACAAAAATAAATTGAAAATTTCATCAACTCACAAACAGTCGCTAATTGAACTGTCGTGAGACTAGTAGGCATTAAAATCATTTTTTAAAACCACATTTAGTCCCATTTTAGATATGTGTTTACAAAAATTACTCGAACATTTTTAATATTGCTCTAAATTTTTTAATGGGATTTTTTACTACTTATTTATGTAAACAAGCCTTTTCAACTTAATTGTTTTTTTTTTTTTTTTTTTTTTTGAACAATAACAGTAAATTATTGAAAGGAATTAAATATCGAGATAATTTAAGATCAGACTTAACGAAATATAATCCTGATGTTGACTTTAACGTTAAAAAATAAACAATTTCAAAAATGACTTTTTCAACTTTTTCCCCTTGTTTTTGAAAATGAATACAAAAAACTTCATTTTTCTATAAAAAGTTATTTTTTAATTTTTCTTAGTCCTTATGGAGAATTTTTTCTTTATTACTTACATGGTATGTCGTTTTATTATAATACGTCATACGTTTATTAATAATATTTTGTGTGTATCTAGTTAGTGAGCCTCAAAATGTTTTATAAAAAATTTATAAGCCGCACAAATAAAAATATTGAAAGCCAATGCTTTATATTATTAACTTCCTTCGTTTAGAATCTTCTTGTTGAAGAAATTATTTATCATTTATTTAAAATTCCACACACACACCAAGAGTATCTGACCCGAGGTGTGAAGAATATCCGTGGTACGAAGTCTATCTGGCTTTTTTGTCTGTACTTTACTTTACTTAACTTTTTACAACAGCAAATCAGTGTTAAATATTTTCCGTTGATTAACCTCAACCTCGTGCACATGCGTCATCTACAATAATTATTGTTCGAACGATAAAAAAACAAATTGTGTAAAACTCTAGTAGGTACTATAAAATAATTATTATTAAATAGGTATAAAAAAAAAAAACAAAACAAAAACAAAAAAAAAAATTGTAAATTCATCTGATTTAATTTGTTTACGACAAAATAATATTTATCATATTATTACTTATCACAAAATCATATCACTCATTATAAAAATTTTAATTTTCTTTACAATTACATATGTATCTCTTACTTGGTCTCTATAGCTTAACAAACAAAGTATTATTTCTATTTACGAACAAATACAACTTACAAGTTGTTAATCAAAAAAGTCATTCAACTATTTGTACTAGCGAAATATAGAAACTAAATACTAAATAGTAAATAAAGTAAATGAGTAAAATTTTATTTTTATACTATTATTAATTTTTACGATGGAGATGTTGCTAATCAAGTTCTTTGAAATATCTTAGTATTTTCAAAACAAATTTACACCTAACTAATGGTTACTTATAGGAATTTTTTCTTACGAGGATTTTTATTGTGATTTTAATTCAGTAAAAATAAAACTTAAAAACTTTATTATAGATTTAAAATCTTTAAAACTGACCTTAAAATACCAAAAAATTAATATAAAACGTAGTTAAAAATTAAAATGGTTTATTTAAAGTCATTATCTAATAATCAAAATTTTAAGAATTCAAAATGTATTATCAGATAGAATAATTTTAAAAAATGTTGATTTTACATTATATCATTATTATGTTCATCTTCGGTAGTCTCTTACACCACATAATATAGTGTGGTGTAAGAACTTATGTTTTCTTTACTATATTTTACTTTACTTTATTATTTTTAACTTGTATTATGTAATCATCATATGAAAAAAAATAATAATAACGAAGTGTTAATATATTAAAATGCCCACGTGATAACTCAGCATAGTAATATGTGTAACATTATGTGTAAACATATGTTTTACACATTGGTTAAACTATTTGATATTTTGAAGAACTATTCGTCAAGGTTATTATATTAAATTTGAAATCTGAGCTTGCGCCCTCTCATAGAAGTGATATGTCATAGAGATCTCAAAACTCTAGACTTTGTTATGAGGCTATTCAAAGAGTTTAGACACCCTCGAGGTCACTTAAAGCAAATCTTCTGGCTCCTTTGTGAGGTCGCTGTTAAATGTTAAATTATGCATCAGTTCTTTAAGATCCTTACACACAGCAATTTACTCGGGTCTTATTGAATGTGTCCAAAAACGTTTTTTGTCTCCTGCATCCTTTATGTTAAAGATTAATCGTTTAACCAGTTTTTCAGAAGCTCCCTGTTGCGTCTGGCAGATAGGCGAGTTGATACAAACTTGGCATTCCTTAGAAGGTCGATGCAAGAAAGTAGTGACGCTCCTTCTATGCTCTCCCAATTAAAATTTTAATTGTCAGCTCGTTCAACTTGAACACAAACTTTTTTTTTATTCTTTTCCACGCTACAAACTTTCGAAGGAATCGTTTAACAAATAGGGTGATGCGCCTGGGCGCTCTTCCGTTTATTTTTCTAATTTTATTAAATTTTTCATATTTTTTTTCTATACTTGTATACTAATTTATCTTTAAGTTATGTGTATTTTTGTAAATTGTTTTATTATTGCATTTTTAATGCCACTATATCGGTATATAAATAAATACATTATTATTATATTATGTAATGGAATAGTATCAATTTAGATAGAATATTTTTTTATTTTATTTTTCAAACAAATTAATTTTAAGTGTTTTACGTGTTTCAGATAAGCTTGATAGTAAAGATAGGACTGTTGATAGTATCGATGTGTAAGACCGTGAACACGTATGAAAATCTACTCGTGAATTCACCGACAGAGGTAAAATGTCACAAACAGTGCATTTGTTCAGCCATCGAAATGGTCTGTTCTGGGGCAAACATCACTGATGTCATGGAATTTGGACTTGATCTTCAGGTAATATTTGTTATGCTTTATGGAATGTTCTTTAAATGGCACGTTGCCAAATATTTTCTATAGGTAATTATATCTGTTCGATATTTTTATAACTCATTAAATAAATAAATTATTTAAAGTCAAAAATAAATAAAAATTCCACTTTTTTTTGTAAGTATTTGAAATCGGTTTTAAAATTGAGAGAAACTCTAGCTCATACTTCGTCGTATCTCGTCTAACACAGTGATTTACAAAAAAAAATTCCAAATACATAACTATAATCAATAGCACAAGTGTAGTTGCACTTGTTTTTATTTCATTAGTTATAAATCATGAAATTAGGTATGACATTGATTCAAGGCGTAAAACATAGATAAGCAATGGTATACAAGAAACAGCCGCTGGTTTTTGTTGCACCGTTTGCTCGTGAAGATCTCAGTCTGCCGTCATAGGTTGCCATTGTTAAATTCCGTACCATTATTAAAACCATTATACATCTAACTATCAGAATAATAGCTTTAACTAATAAATAATAATAATATCAAACATTTAATTAAACTGCTGAAAAATTCCAAACAGTAGATTTGATATATAATATTTAATTCATCGCCGTTTATTTATCCGACATATTAAAATATTTTTGCAGTTTGTGTACAACGTATTTGTACCTACAATGTTGTAATGTGATAAATTTTTATAACTAATTGAGTTTTTACGTGTTCTAGCATAAATTTTAAAATGTTATTGCATTTAAATGGATCACGACCTATTAGGATGATATAGGTATTAATTACATTTATTTGCCATTTTAAAATTATCATGATTTTCTGTGATTTTATAAATAATAATTTGTTTGACTTTAACACTACAAAATATTTTAGATGGCTTGTGTGCATATATTTATGCATATAAAAATATCATAATAATTATCATTACTCAATTGGTTATCTTGTTAACAAACTAAGGAAGTCAATTTATCAAAAAAAAAAAAACATTGGGTATTCCCAAAAGCGCGGAAGTTCAATGGGTTCACTTGACTAACAGGTCATTATTTCTTCAAGTATAAAATAAATCTTAAAATGAATTTCGTCGAGAAATTGTATGACTTTTAATCGTTTTAACAATACGCCCCACGTGATTTTCTTTAGACTCCCCCAGATGGACCGAAAAGAAAAAAACCAAAGCGTTGCTAAAAGGCCTAAAAAAATTTGAATCTAAGTACATAAATCAAAAACGTGTCATAGGTTTCTTTTTATACACTGATGGACCTAAGATCAGAATAATCGTTGATTTTCCGTACGACAAGAACGTCATAAAAAAATACAGTTTGAGGTTATATAATGATATAATAATTAAATCGCGTTATAAATTGTATAAGAGCGCAATTTGAGATGATTGTAAAAATATTCGTAATTTAAAATTTAATTAATTTTACACTAAGATGACCTTTGAAAGCAATATAATAATAATAATAATAATAATAATAATTTCATTCGTCTTTTTACACTATGGATATCGTTATCGCGATAAACAAATAATAGGTAGTAATTAACCCAATCAAATAATACAGGCATTTTAATAATACATATTAATCTCGAATTAAATTTCGGTTTTATCACATCTGCAATTAAAAAAAAAAATTGTTCCGTTGGTTTCGTCGACTGCGCAGTAAGTGAGTACCTTACTACTACTCATCGATCGGTATGAAATGGGTATGTTTTATAAGAGTATTTTTTGTTATTTTTATTTTTGGAATATAAGACATACCTAGTATTTTTTATACAGTATGACTAACTAAAGTGATCACGCCAAATTTGTATTTTTTTATCATATACATATTGGTATAATCGGTTAATTGACTTAACGGAAGCAGCCAACCGGCGATGGCACGATAAGAAGGTTTAATTTTTGAGGCAGGGGGGGGTAATTTGTTATTTCAAGTGACTCATTTCAAATTAATAAAACGTCATTATATTTTACTATTGATGATTTTGTAAATTAATTACATATTATCTTATCATTTATTATTATTAAGATTAAGGTCCAAATTTTATGACAGAAAATTATTGACTACTTGAAATCGGTATCTTTTAACTGTAGAATAAGTGAGTGAAACTATTATTTTTTTGTTAGCTACTAAATCTTAACCGAAGGCCAATGTTTAAAATATGTAACTTCATTTTTTTTTTTTTTTTTTTATGTAGAATTTGTAATTCGATAACCTTAAAAAATAAATATACTTTTTTTCTTTTTTTGAAATACGAGTATGTAATACCTTTTAGTCAAATTCACAACTTTCTTATGAACAATAATCGACCATATACAAGCGAATAACAATAAATTAGTATTTTGGCCTATATAAGGTAAAATGGCACTAAACGCAGATAAATTTACTGAAGAAAAATATTATGCTATATATTTACACTGTTGGCGTGTATTTTATTTCTTGCATTGAACACCCCATATTAATTTTGGCATTTACATTAAAAAAAAAAATGCAATTTATTTATATACTATCGGTGTATATATATATATATATATTTGTACATAATTTTGACAAGTTTCTAAAATGTACTTTTTGGAAAACATGCAAATTAAATATATACACACATGCATAACACTCTGACAAAATCATATTTTGTATTAATAATAATATAACATCTGCACAAGCATTATTTATATTCACGGTTCATAACTGGCACAGACGTATTTTCCTACAGCACATTTTTTTATAACAACAATATTCGTTTGAATTTTTGTGTTCATGATCGTTACTATAACAAAGGTTAATGATTTTCAATTCAACTGGAAAAAAAAAAGTGTACGTTTAAAAAAGTATACGAGTTTGGTTATTTTCAAAAAATGTTTTTTTTTTTGTTCTTTTTTCAAAATAATGCATGGTGTACAGATTGTGTAACCGTGAAAACTCCAATTTGTTGTGAATACATGTCAATAACGGACATTGATTGAACAATTGAACATCCCGTTGAAACAATACTGTGGTACATATTTTTACTGTCTCAACAGCGGACATCGGATATATCTTCATTGCCCGTGACCCGTGGGAACGTACGCCCAGAGACGGTTTCACACATTACTCATAGATAAAATATGTCACGTAGCATATGTCAATGTGAATTTTGATAGTTTTATAATATTATGCTCGTCTTTGTTTAATAACTTTTTACCAAAAAACATTAAAAATCGATTTTTAAAAATAATTATTTTATGATTAATATATAGTGAAACAGATTCGTATAATTTTTTGCCTTTCTTCTGCCTAATATAGTAACATTATAAATTATTTGGTTATAAACACAAAATAAATACACATATATAAATAAATATAATATTAACAATAATTAGTTAAAACAAGATTTTATGCACGACACGTATTTCAATTTTTGGTTTACTTTTTAGTACTATAATTACATTAGTAATGTCTCTATACGAAAAAAACTGAGATTTGTTTAGTAGAAAAACAGTTATATTTACATTATTAATAACTATTTTAATTTAATTCGGATTGAAATCGAAGGGATTAGCACAACAACAAGCTACGTCCAGTTTTTTTCGAATATTCACTTTTCATAAATTATTGTTAAACAAAAAATTACCTATGACTTGGTTGACAACAACCAGTTAAATCCAATAAATATTAGTATAATAATTATAAGAAAATTATATTTTGTGAGAAGAATTAAGATTAATTCAATGTTAACTTAAATTTGATAAAAATTACTAAAAAATAGTTTAAATTAAGGAAATAAAAAAAAATAATAATAATGAGTTTATTATTTTCAGGCTCAATTAATTGAAAAAAAATATGTTAAAACATTAATTTTTTATTTTTCGTTATTTGAAAAGAAAATGATTACAATTATTATTATTTATTCATACACATATAAAAATTTCGAGAAATGAAGTTATCTTGTTAGTTGTACTCAAAGCCTTTCATTTATACCTCTGAAAATCTCAAAACTAAAAATAACTAATTATTTAATTATTATTTTGCCATTGTAAACAACAGCCTTTGAGCCCATTTTTTTTTTTTTTTTTTTTTTATTCTCCATTTACACCTTAGCACAGTGGTGGTTCTCAACGGAGGCGATACTGCCCCCCTCCCCCAGTGGGCGGTGAATATGTTATGGGCGATAGAGGGGTGGTGAGCAAATTCTATATATTTATATTTATGCCTAAATATTGGAGTAAAATAAAAACTGAATCACAGATACTCCACTGAATGACGTTCCATTGCTTATCTGTAATTATATTTTTTCTAATCGTTTTCAATAAACATTGAAATATCTAGCAGATTAACAGATTTAAGAATTGATTCAACTAATGAGGTATGCAAAGCCAGCTTTTTATGAATACATATATTTTCTATTAAGTTTTCTGTTATACACTTTTCAAATATAGTACTACATTTTTTTTTTTTAAGGGGAACGTTGAAACATATTTTACTCTTTAGGGAGGGCGGTGACTTTACAAAAGGTTGACAACCACTAAGCACATATATCTCGATAGCCGAAATTTTTTTTTATTTTTTTTTTTTTTTTGAGTTTGAGGCAAAACAAAACATATTAATTATTATTAAAACCAACCGTTTAATATTCTAGGTGCAGTATTTAGACTTTTCGAACATGTCTCTGGACCAAATCCCGAGTGCCGTAACGTTCATGACGAATTGCAAGAGACTCGATTTGTCGTCGAACCGCGTGCAATCGGTGGAGAGGATTTCGTGGCAAAACTTCTGGAATCTCGAGGAACTGGCGCTGAGCAACAATTCCGTGGCGAACGTCGCTGCGCTCAATTTGAACGCGCTGTTCGCGGTCGATCAGAACATCAGGGTGTTGAACTTGTCCAACAACAACATCGCGGACCTGGGCACGAACGACGATACGGTGTTGCGCAGCGGATCGCTGGAAGTGCTGGACGTCAGCGATTGTCGCATCAACTCGCTGATCGGACCGACGATACTCGACGGACTGAAAGCGCTCAAGTACCTGAACTTGGCCGACAACCCGTTGACGCGATTCGACGGGCTCCTGTCCGACACCCTGAGCTCTCTGAACATAAGGGGATGTCTGCTCAACTATCTGCACGAGGGCACGCTGAGGGGGTTCAAGAGCTTGGAGGTCGTGGACGCCAGCATGAACGACCAGCTGTACATAACCAACGCGATACACTCGACGTCGCTCAAGTCGCTGGACCTGTCCGAGTGTTCGGTGCGCACGCCAAATTTGCTCGGCATGCCGGACCTGAGGTTCGCGTTCCTGAACGGCAACAGCATCAGAAAACTGATGGCCTATCAGTTCGTCAACAACACGAAAATCAAAACTCTCGATCTGTCCGACAACAACGTGGAATCCGTACGTATCTCGTTTTTTTTATGTTAAGTTAAAAAAAAAAAAACAATTAAATAACGGAACAATGGATAAAACGATAAAAATTTCGGTTTCGATTTGACTCTCTAATAATTGAAAGTTAACTCTGCTGATAAAAAAAAATAAATCAAAATATATGCTGTGAGATAATGTTATATTGAAAAGAAATCTACCATTTTATAAATTAATAATTTTTATGAGCTGTAATTCTCAAATTTAAACGCTTATAAAAATGTACACTCATTGAATCAGAAATTTGAGGAAATTTGACAGTAGACAGAATAACACGTAGGAAATCTTCGGATAAAAATTTCTACTTGGTTAAGAATTAAAAATATTGCGTCCGGTTTCAAAAATCGTTATTTAACTTTGAAATGGCCAGTTTTATACAAAATCTAACTTTAAGCAATTATTGTAAAAATAAAGTTTACACACGAATTTTTCGAGGCTAATAATTAGACACAGTATATTTAACATTTTCAGCTTTTAGTATAAAGAAGTTAAAATTCAATAAGAAAATACTTACAAAAACTGAGATTTTTCCTAAATTTTAAAGTTTCTAATTCTAAAAACTATAAAACTAATGATTAAAAAAATCTAAAATGTATAAAAAAAATGCTTTTGAAAAAAATAATTCAGAACTTTCAGTTTGTATTTTGAATTCAAGTTCATTTACTTACTTTACTTTTTTTTGTCTAATAAATAAAGGAAAAAATATTTAATGAAGACAAAAAAAAATGTTAGAAAAATGTCAAATTTTTTTTTCACATTTTCAAAATTTTCTTGCGCCAAAATCTTTCTTATATTATTGTCTATCTATGTTTAAATTTGCATAAAGTTTGGATCAAAAAAATGATGGTTTCTGAGTCTTTTTTATCAAATTTCGAGTAGTTTCTAAAAAAAAAAGAAGAATTGAGATTTTTAAAAAATGACCTCTCTTAGGCAATAACTAGAGGCGAATTCGGTTTCAAAAAGTTGCGAATAGAAACATTTTGATAAGTAGATCTATACGAAAAAGTGTTCATAGAAAAAAATAAATAAACATAATTGTAAAAACACTATCTTCTTTACTTCGTCCAGAATCTAAAATTAAAAATCGATTTTCTGCAATGAAAATCTTAATGTGTACGCAGTATACCCGATTCCTTTTATAACGAAATGCCGTGTCAAATATTGTACAGTGTTGTAAATTATAGTTTACAAACATAAATGAATCATTCTGACATATAATCCGTGTTCTTTTCAATAAAAATTCGTCGAAGATATTCAAAAGTAATAACTATTTTTATCATACTCGAAAGAAAAATAACAAAATAAAATTAATAAATGTGTATAAAATATTGCGGTACACATTACAAAAAAAAAAAAAAAAATCTGTTACAGAATTGATAATATTTTACACACAGAGAGTACTTCTCAAATCACACAGACCTTGTCCATCGAGGAACCATTTGTAACAATAATAATAATAAATAAATAAATAAATCCTGTATTCCTTTTGAAAGCTCTCAAATGCTGATTTATAGGGGATTCTTCGATTTCCAAAGTAAAAAAAATAAAACGAGTATTGCGGTACAGTTATTTGTTACGATGGCCGGACAGCGTATAACATTTCATCTGATTGATAGGATCCGCCAAGCCAAACAATGCCACGTCAACTGCTCTCTGCGCGAGATTTCCACATTTTCACGGGGTATATGAAATATAAAATGTATTTATCAGAAGAAAAGGGCCCTCCCCCTCCCCCTGGACGGCCCCCTCCACGAGTTTCGACGTACATCGAAACTTAACGATTCGAAACTACTCTACGTACACCATCACACAAATGATGCAGGCGTATCTATAAATAAAATCCATTTTTTCGTTCGACAACAACGCAATATTTGTTATAACGAGTTTTTTATTCGTCTCGCTCGCGACGACAACAGGTGGACCCGCTGGCGTTTTACGGCATGACGTCACTGGTCCTGTTGGATTTGTCCAAGAACATGATCACGGAGATCCCGTGGGAAACGTTCATGGACACGCTGCCGTCGATGGAGGTGCTGAAGTTGTCGCACAATCCGGTCTCGCAGGTGGGCGTGCTGCAGTCCAAGACGCTCAGCCGGCTGGAAATGGACTTCTGTCAGATCCAACTGGTCCAGAACGGCGCGTTCGCTCATCTCGACCGGCTCACCGTGCTCAACATGTCCAACAACCCGCTGCAGATGCTGTTGCCCGACAGCTTCAACTCCACCCACTTGTCGCACCTGGACCTCAGCTACTGTCGCATATCGCACCTGATGCCGTGCGAGTTCGGCAACTCGCCAAACCTCACGGAAATCCGGTTGACCGGAAACCGACTGGTCACGGTGAAGAACGGCACGTTCACCAAGTGCTCCAAGCTCCAGGCCGTGTACCTGGACGACAACCCGTGGAGGTGCGATTGTTTCAACGCCGACTTCGGGTACATGACGTACTTGGTCAACAGGACTGCTAATTATTCGTCCGTCCAAAGGTATAATTATTATACAAAACGGTATTAGTCTATTTCGACTAATCTATTAAAAACATATGATAAAAACACAGGCTCGATTAGAAATAATTTTTTTGGAGGGAAGTTAACGTGATCCATAACAGCTTTTTTTTCCGACGGTAATCAAAAGACGAGAACGAATCATAATAGAAAAAATTATCCTGATAAAAAACAAAATGAAAATTCGAGTGGTATCAATATGCAATGGTTAACAATGTGATACTTAAAAAATATTAATTAAGTTTGCTATCGATTAAAAGTATATGATTTCGAGTAAAATTCCACGAATCTGTAAATTTAAATTTATCACGATTTCAAAATTTAGTTTGACCCACAAGTTTTGATATCGTTTATAGTCAAAATTGCACAACCTAAGAAAAAACCACACGCCTACTAATATATATTTTAATATTAATTTAAATTAAATTGTATGTGACGTATTTTAATTAAAAACTGTGATAACAATAATTTAAACAAATAATCTTTTTTTTGGCAGTCGCTAAAATTGAGGCATTTGAAAAGTATTACGGAAGTAGATGTGATTATAATTATAAGTTGCAAAATAATACACCTGTATTGATTATACCAGTAAACCAACACAGAAATAGAGAGAAAATAAAAACTATTTCAAACAGTAAACGATACAAAATATGAAGTTCTGGGATTAGATATATGGGGGACCGGCCGAACTATGATGTGACGACAATCGTGTAGTAGAACATATTAATTAAGTAAACGTCTATGAAACTTTGGAATACTCATGATATTATGGTCTAATGTTTCCAGTCATCATATCTAAATAAAAACTAGGAAATGTCATAATTTAATAATCACTCAATGTTTATTCACTACAGTATTCTTATTTCGATAAAATAATATGAATGTCTTTGCCCATTTTTTTTTTTTTTTTTTATCAAAAACTGAAAATTAAAGTGCCATTTTTTAAGATCCGTAAATAGTATAAATTATTAAAGAAGTAAAAATAAGTAAGAATAAATTTAATTCAATACTAAATCAATATTATACGATTTTGTTGAAAACTATCTAAAATATAAATTATTGTTGTTATTTTCACCATGGAAACTCGATAAGACGAAGTTTGATTTAAACTTTAAAGAAGTTTTTTAAAATACAAAGTTTAAAATGTTTTTAAAAATTGTTTCATATATATTTATTGGATTTTTGTATAACATTATAACATAAGTTATAGATTAAACTATGATCAAATATGTGAAGGAAAAGAATTGTCTAGACCAGTGGTTCCCAATTAGCATTATACCGAGGACCCCTAGATAAAACTTAAATTGAACCCCTTTTATACAAAAGTGCTTTTGGAAATACCATGCTTTTACATGTACATTTATTGTTTCGACTTTATTTAAACATGAAAATCAAAAAATACATACTTTTTGTGATTTATTTTAATAAACACACCACTTTGTAATACTATAAATACTTATTTTCTTAAAAAAAAAAAAAAAACTATAAAAATAACAGGTTTTATTTAGACAAAACACAGCCACGGACCTCCTTATATCTACCCACGGACTCCTAGGGGTCCACGGACAACTGATTGGGAACCACTGGTCTAGACATCCATCCTCAACCAAAAAATAAATAAAATAGCTCAAAATTCATTGCTGTAATGATAACCAATAATGTTGTTCTAGTAATTCGGTCCTCAGTTTGAAATGTTAGATATTTATATCACTTTCAGTCGCTGGTCTTTGAATATTCTTATCTAAAACAATACTTATTATCTATCATCTCTCTTTCAGCTGAAAATTGTCACGTAACTTCGTGGATAAATACATCACATCCTGAATAAAGGATATCACTGAATAACTTAAACCATCATCACAATGAATTAAAGGATTTTATTGATAAATGTAAAATATGTTCACTTGATTTACGAAAATAATGTTTCCAAATGTTTCATAATACATAATAACACGTAAATTTAATACATGCTTGTAATTTATTATAAATTTAATTATTTCACGTTTTAAATGAAACTTTTTTCATGTTAACACTTAAAAGAACAATTTATCATAAAACTTCTCAAATAGATTGTGTTTTCTAAACTTAAATCAGGTTTCTCGTTTTCGATATTTGTTTTTATGATTATTAAATATTTAAATATGTAAATTTTAAAATAACAAATGTATCACTGTATGATTATTTATTTAAAAATACATACTAAAAAAAAATATATGTAAATACTTTCAACAGAGAATTTTTAAATTACAAATTAAAATATTATTTAGAATACATTTTATTGATTTTTTCATTTCAATTAAGAACCTATATTATACTATAAATATAAGTAAATAAAAAATGAAGCGTAGATTTCGTAATGATAAATACAATATTATAAAACGGAGACTAACTTAAAATTGTTTAAAATTCCCAAGTAAATTCCATGTAAATTAAAAACTATTTTAAATAAATTACCATAACTGTAAAATATACAAAATTGCAGATACCTATGGGCTGTGTAACGTGTGAAAATAAAAAAAAACTAATAATAATAAATAAAAATTTAAAAAAAAAAAGCCATACACAGGCATCACGAGTATACTTTTCCTCTTGAATGGGATACTCCTGACGGGTGTGTCGAATTTTAAAAAAACGATTATTTACGATAATATACTTTAGTAAATAATATTTTAACGATTGTTATTTAGTAACAGAATAATCCATGTCTAATTAATTAATTACACTACCTGATGAATATTTCATAATTAAAATAAAATATATAAACATTATAATAAAATAATAAAGCGGCTCCAATATTATCGTAAATCAATATTAATTCGCTATGATATAATAATTACTATAATGTGTATCCGCGTCGCCTCTGGTCAGTAAAGGTTAAAAAAATGCAAAAACCTTATTAATCTTCTGGGTAGGGTTTCAAACCCGTATCAATCACTCCCATGACTGTAGTTTTTCCACTCCAACTACAATATTCTTGCAATACCGTACCTATTGAATTGTCATTAAATAAAACATAATTTTTTTCACATAACTTTAATATTATTAAACATTTTCGACATACGTAGCTCAGTTTATTCAGTTTACTTAAATGCACTGGTAGCAGTAGAAGTAGTAGTAGTAGTAGTAGTAGTTTTAATGTAACGACTAAATTATTGAAATCGATTTTGTGAAAATCTATTTTATGTCATACCTGACTCTTGTTTTGTTTTCATTTTTAAATTAGCTCTACTTTTGAGAATTTCGGAAAAAATGACTTTTTTGCAATATCAACATGAACACACAATTATTTTTGAGACATGTGTTCTACGCGTACTGATCTGAGAAGTTTTTCGAGAAGAAAAAGTGTTTTTGTAATAATATACACTATTGTAAAACCCATTAGTATTTTCAGTCTACTCAAAACGCAAGTATTTTCTAAAAGTCATGTAATAAAAACGAAAAAATACTATACAAATATACGTTACTGGATAGTCATCACTAGACTTGGATAGCAAAAAAAATAAAATATTTATTTAATCTTAGAAAGTTAAAAAAAATTACTGTTCTTTAATATCAGTTCTCCTATATTTAACCTTTTTTTTTTATTCAAATAAAATCAAATTCGTACACTACACAATAATTGTCGTAAAACACACATATTTCAATTTTATTTCAATCCAAACTACACATTTTATGTAGAACTGCACATTAGGTAGTCATATAACCGACAACTAAATTATTTTGATCATGATATTTTTACATCATAATGTAAAACCTTAATTCGAATAAATTTTTGTCAAACAATTTAAAATTAATATATATTTTTTTTAATTTAAGTGCTTTTTTGGCGTATTGAAACGAGTCATTCTCCTTCTCTGTAGAAAGCATTTTGAGAAAATCTGTGTGTGTACAGATTTCAAAATCTTTACGCAATAATTTTCAATTAATTCTATGACGGAGCACAAGCGCCTTAATGACTAGTTCTCTGCATTGTCCGGTCTACATCATTCCGGTTTGGTCCGATCCAGTCCTAACAAATAGAAATAATTGAAAGACGGATTCAGTTCAGCTACTTTTTTTTTTTTTTTTCTAAGAAGAGTTTCAGTTTGGCCTTGGTACACAGCGAATATTTATATATATTTAATGATTGCGCTGGCTATCGATTCTATCTGATATTTGTGTATTCTGTTTTTTTGCATAAAGTAATGATGAATAAATGCAATGAAATATTATTTGGCTATTCATTTATTCTCTACAATAATAATAAGACAAAAATTTAAATTAATGATTATGAATATAAACATGGTTTTTTTTTTTTCAACTGATCAAATAAACATAATATATTAATATTAATTTTTGAATTTCGATTATGCATAATCAACGTATTAGCATACATTAATTTATAAACAAATGTTCGTAGAATCAGTATTTATAAATAATTTTTTGGAATCAATAGCTGACGGATTAATATTAAAACGGTGATGCCGATAAAAACCTCAATTAAAAATGTAGCGATCAATTCTATCCTAATTTGGAATTTTGTTAAAAATTTTCATTCCAATTCATAAAACTTATGTAGTCTAGCAACCAGCCTCTAAAATTGCGGATCGTGTAGAATATTACCCCCCCCCACCATTAGCTATTGGTACTAAATGTAATGTTCTTCCTCAATATGAAAATAAAATCAGAACTTGAAACCGGTTTCCGGTTTTTACCTAAAACTGGTAATTCCCCGAAATTTTTGGTACTACTTATAATTATTTCATACAAATATCATCCCTGGTTAACGGTTACCAGTTACCATAACATATGTTTGTGTATTATTTTATTATATTATTTTATGTATTATTGTATTAACCGTTTATTTATTATTATAATTATCGATTTTATAAATTATTTTTAGGTATTTGTAAGATT
>JAIPRM010002080.1:0-32699 GCA_025469315.1 Stegophylla sp. TES_Ste_2020 | reverse complement strand
AAAATTCGGATCAAAAAATGTTGGTTTCCGAGTCGTATTTGACAAATTTTGGGTAGTTTTTTCCAAAAAAAAAATTAAAGAATTGAGAAATTCAAAAAATGACCTCTTTAAAGTACAATCTAGAGGCAAATCCGGTTTCAAAAAGTTATTGATCGAAACTTTTGGACAAGTATTTCTATACGAAAAGTTGTACACAGAAAAAAAAAATAAACATCATTGTAAAAACACTAGCTTCTTCACTTCATTCAGAATCTAAAATAAATATCATTGTAAAATTATAGGTTACTTCACTCTGCTCAGAATCTAAAAATAAATGGCATGTTATGCACTTTGTTTTAATATAATAATAATCCATAATCATTAGATGTTTATTTTAAAATTAAACTTTGAAAAACGGCCGTTTAAATGCCCCACCCTTAAGGTTAATTTAGTTTCTTGCACAAATATTAATTACTATAAAGTATTATGAATCTATAATAATACCATCAAACACTAATTTAATTTGCATTTACAAAATATAATCACATACGAACTACAAACTTATAAATATTTTGACTAAATATAATGAAACCAGTGACGCAACAAGTGGAGGGAAAGGGGTTATTACCCCTCCCGAAATATTTTTATTAAATATTACATACTATTACGTCATATGTGTGCGACATTTGTTTTATTTTTATTAATAACGACTGCGTGTAAGCTTCTCTGTATAGGGAATTTTTTCATAATTTAATGTGATTTTACATATTGTGTTAAAATTTCAGTATTTTGATTACCCATATCTCTAATTTTATTTTAGAAGCTAGTGTTTTTACAGCAATGTTTATATTTTATAATTATTATTTTTTTTTTATGTGTACACATTTTCTTATAGAAATACATGTCCAAACGTTTGGACCACCAACTTCTTGAAACCGGATTCGCCTCTAAATGGTACTTAACAGAGATCATTTTTCAAACTTCTCAATCGGTAACTCAAAATTTGGAAAAAATTACCAAAAATTTGATAAAAAAAAAAAAAAAACTTTTTCTTTTTTTCATCGAAACTTTATCAAAAACCTAAACATAAATAGAAAATAATATGAAAAATATTTTAGCGGAAGGTATAATTTAACAATAATACTATAATATAATAAACCATATAGTTATTGTGTAGTATAATATAGTCAGTGTAGTTTAAAAATGAATAAAGTTTAAAATAAAAATCATGAATTTTTATTGGAAAATTTTATTTAAGTATGATATTGATAATAATATAATTTAAAGTAACATTAATATATTTGATATCACTGCATCTATGAAAAATGCTTTTTATATCTCCTGAAAAATATTTCCTGAACGTTAGTTTCTATTCCAACCCTCTTTCCTCTCCTCGCAGATACGGTGAAAGAAAATCCGCGTTCGCAAAAAAATCACAGACTGGAGGAGCCCCGTCACCCTGCACATCCCTCGAATTCGAGCACTGGGTCAGTGTACTATGGGTCGTCGTAACAATACGGTTCACAGACGTACACATATATATTATACACAGAGTGCACCAGGAAATCTTGTCAAAACGACGAAGCCCGAATGCCGCCGACACGGCAGCGCCTATACGGTATCGCGGGACTTCGGATTTCCACCCCGGAAGAGTACAACGCACCGACGAGAGTTCAGTCAACTCGCAAATCACTCACGTCGTCGGACGTCCTTGGACCTGTGCTCTCCGCCTCGCTCTCTGCTCCCTATGTACGGTTAAACGTCCAGCGTTGCAGTGTAACTGTTGATCGTTTTTATTCGCGCGATAATAATAATACAACAACGTTTGCGTACAATTGTTTTTTTTTTTTTTTAACATCACGCGTCGGTCTAATAGACGCCGTGTGTTACCGGTGTGCGCCGCGTTTTAATACGTATAATATCACATTATCATACCGATTATTGTAATTATATAAATTATCGTGCCCTGGTAATTTACACCGTCGTTAATTTTTTTTAGTAACAATAATATTAATCAAATAATTATAATTAGTCGCGTGCCAGCGGCGTCATATTACGGTGAGCGCGATCGGCACGCACATCACCCCCGCCACAGCAGACGAAATTTGCTGCCACGACGTCCACGTCGCGTCTCGTAAGTATAATATTATAATACAAAAATATTACTGGGGGTAGGATATTTATATGCAATACAAAATGATAGAATATATATATTTTTTTAAAAAAAAATTTGTGTGGCCATAAATTACAATAATATACACATAATATTGTGTAATAGAGTACATTAATTTTAAATATGATTTACACGGTAGAAATTGAAACAAATACGTAAAATTACATTTTACAAATTACATACTGAGAATAATCAGTGACAACATAAACGATAATCATATGAGATACAAACTTACAAAAAATATTTTCATATATTTTCAAAATTTTATAATTAAAAAAAAAAATTGTTCAAATGCTTTTGAAATTTCCATGATGTATGCATGAACGTGATTATTTTTAGTAGATAGTAAATTAATTAAATTATTTTTGAAGTTATGTTAAAAAACTAAAATTAATTTAATGCGAGAACAAGTCTTTAAAAAATTTCTTTCTCAAAATTTGGAAAAAAACCTTGAGAACTATTTTTTAGATTTTGATTAAAGTGGAGAAGAAAGTGTTTTTACAATGATATTTATTTTATTTTATTTTTTCTGTAAATAATTTTTCATATAGATATTATACTTATCCAAAATCAGCAACTTTTTAAAACCGGATTTGCCTACAGTTTGGTACTTAAGAAAGGTAATTTTTTGAATTTCTCAATTCTTTAATTTTTTTTTTTTTGAGGGGGAGTGGGAACTACCCAAAATTTGATAAAAAAGACGTTTTTCGAAAAAGAGGTTATCGAAAACCATAATTTTTTGATCCGAACTTTATGAAAATTTAAACATAGATAGACAATAATATAAAAAACATTTTGGCGCAAGAAAATTTTGAAAATGAGAAAAAAAAATTTAGACATTTTTCTAACATTTTTTTTCTCATTTAATTTTTTTTTCTTTATTTATTAAATAGAAAAATGTGAAGTAAAGTATTGACAAGAAAGCCGGATATACTCTCATTAAGGATGTTCTTCGCTCTTCAGGTCTGATACCCTTGGTGGATGTGTTGAAAATGACGACTATTATTATTCTTTACATTATTAACTTCCTTTGTTCAGAATATTCTTATTAAAGAAATGATTATTTATCGTTTATTTAAAATTCTACACATCCACCAAGATTTGACACAAGGCCAAGTACCTGACCATTGGCACACATACAGGGATGCCAGCAGGTGCTTAGTACCCCCGAGTCATAAATTAGCACTCCCAGTTTATTTTGAGCTAATAATAATTATTGTTTACAGATGATTATTTTGTGTTAATGAGAATTGTATTTTTCCAATTTTTATAAGTAGATACCCATAGACCTAATATGCCACATACAGATTTATATAAAAATATATACTAGTTGACCCGGCAACGCTTTGCTGTTGCTATATTGACTATATTGACCTGGTAAATTTGTCCGTGTGTAAAATATTTGTGTATATACCTCCCCGTCACCGTACACGACCACGTTCCGTTAGGTTAAAAGTTTTTATTAACTAATTTTATATTGTTAAATATTTAGTAAGGTATCTTGTGTTGGCGCTATAAATTGAATAAGTAATAAAATTAAAACGAAAAAAGCCAAAATTAATTCGATTCACAAATTGACGCAACGCGCTCTCGAAATACACACTACGACGACTACCTATGTAACATAAACAAATGGGTACTAATTTTAAATTCTGAGCAATGCAAAGAACCTTATAAATTTACAATGAATTTTTTTCCGTTCTGGGAACACTATTGCGTATATGTAAAAATACTAATCCAAAAGCTTCGATCAACCACTTTTTGAATCGAAATTCGGTACTTTATGCTTAGCATAATCGCTAATTATTATTAATTTCAAAGGTTTAACACTTATCGATTTGTACCCCTCCCCTCCCTCCCCTCCACACTCTCACCATCCACGCCTTCCATCATACCTAACTCCCTTTACTCCACACTTTTTTCATCTATGCCTCCCATCTCACCCTCCCCTTCCCTATATATTCCCCCCTCACCCCCTTCCTTCCTATCACATACCCTCCCACCCTCGTCATTCCCTTCCTCTCATCCCCTACCTACCTTTCCTCCCCTCATATACTCAAACTACTCTCTCCTCTCACCCCTCATTTCATTCCTCCCCCCATTACTTCTCCCTTTCTCCTCTCATCACCCCCTCTCTACTGGTTCCCCCCTCTTATCTCTTCTACACCCTCTAATCTCCTCACCCCTCGCCTCTACTCACTCTCTCTTCTATCATCTCCCATCCTACCCCCTCTCTCCTCTCATCACCCCCTCTCCACTAGTTCCCCCTCATCTCCTCACCCCCTCGCAACTACTTCCCCCTCCACTACTTTCCCCCTCACAACTACTTTCCCCCTCTCATCTCCTCACCCCTCATAACTACTTTCCCCTCTCCTCTCACCACAACCCTCCTCTACTCACCCCCTCTCCTCTCATCTCCCACCCTACCTCCTCCTCTCTTCTCACCTACCTTTCCCACTACTTCATTTCTCATCACACCCCACAAGTACCTTATCCTTCCCTACCCTACCCTATCTTACCCTCTCCTCCTCACCCCTAACGTATTTATCCATTCTTTTTCTATGTATCAAGTTTCATAAATATCAACTGAACCAATTAATTTTTATACGCGTTTAAGTATTTAATTTTATGTAAAACTGATGAATTTTGTCAAAATGGTAATTTTAAACAATAAAAAAAAAAATTGACTTACGATTTTCGAAATTTTTTCAGTTCCGTTTGTAATACATATAAGTATCATAAACATATATATATTTTTAATACATTTTTAGATCTTTATATCCAGATATCAAAATTTTATGATATAAAAACTTACAAAAATGAGAAATTTCCAATTTTTTAAAAATTCTGTACGAACCTCAACAGTTTTTGAAAATTGGATGAAGTCTCCACTTGACTATTTTTAGTATTTGGTGAAAGTTCAACGTTCTAGCTCTGTTATTTTTTAAGTTATGTTAAAAAAATTAATTCAAATTTATGAAAATGCAAGTTATGACGTTTTTTACCATTTTGGGAAAACGGTTATACGCATCACAAAGTAGGTATTAACTTATGAAAATGTGCTGTACCATATCGGATGCCATGGGAGAATAGTAGGGTTGCCAGACGTTCCATATAATACGGGAACGTCCCGTATCTTAACTAGAGGTCCTGTTTTCCAGAAAACTCTCTCGGGGCACCAAAATATCCCGTTTTTCAACAATAAAATATAGTATACCTCTGATCCTTAAGATATCAGTCTATATTAAAACATATACATTCTTTTAATAAATATGATATACCATGATCATGAACTACAATAACCAATTTTTATGAAATTAATGAGATGTTTATTTTAATGATTTTATTTCTACTAGGTGTAGCTTATAGACAACTACACAATTTTTTTTTTTTTTTTTATCATTTTATTAAGTTAAAAAATGTTGAGAATAAATATAATATGAACTTTCTTTGGTATGTGTTCGTTATTAACCAATGCTGTTGAAATATTATTCAAATATAATAAAATATTCATACAAAAATAGACTAAGAATATTTTCATTAAAAAAAATATCTAGGGAAAAGGGGGTGGATATTATTAATTTCTTTTTTTGTCCCGTAATTTGAATTTTGATTTCTGGCAACCTTAGGATAGGCTACCCCCGACTCCTGCAGATTACTACTACAACTCATCCTGCCTATATTCACTCTCAAAATACCACGTACACCGACGTTACGACTGTTAAAGTCGTCCGTAACGGCAATATCACTCGTGTCCAGAAAACTACAAGATCGCCACACAAGTAGCAACAGATACCCGCGAAAAAACGCTTATTTTCTCTCATGTGACCACGATAATGAGTTCTGTAGTGACAGAAAATATGTTGACTATCTTAGGATATATTCTAAAAGTCCCGTAACTCTGGATAATTGGCCACGGTAACGAACGCTGGAATATTCAAAGTGGAGTTATCTTTTATCCAAGAACGATACTGTGTTCTTTCTATATTGGCCACGCTAACGAGTTCTACATAAGTATTAAACACAGCATAGGTTTTTATATCGTATTTTGACCGCAAACAAAAATATGACATGCTCAGTGATGCAACTAGGGGGGCGCAAGAGGATCTTTAGTACCCCTTGTTATTATGATTATTAAACTAGAATGTAATTTAATATTTTCATTTTGCATAAATATAATAGATATGTTTACTTTTAGAATGGTTACTGGGATTCATAAATAATAGGGGAAATTACATTTGGTGGTGTGGGAGTGTAGCCCCCCAGGATATTTTTCGTTATGTAATTTTAGCAATCCCAATATTTCGGCTTTAGTTGCGCCTATGGACTTGCTCCAAAAGAAATATAAATAACACAACGCATTTTTTCTTGTGTGTGTGAAGATAATTAAAACAATATATTATGTATAAGCGTAATATATGTCTTATAATAAATAATAATAATTACTCAATAATACATTATTAATAAAATATTATTTATATAGTATATGTGCATAATACATGTTGAATAGTTAGTTTTATTGGTAGTATTTATTTATACGAGTTAACACAGTACTTTAGCATTAATTAACAAAAAAATTACACGCACCTAGGTCCAATCAACGAGACCTCATTAAAATAAACATAATTTTGTAAGAGCGCACACAAACGGTAGTACCTATATTAATTGGGTACGTTACAGTAGGTAACGAGAAATAATTATCAATATTTTCAACATTGAAAACAAAACAGTTGAATAATTCATATTTATAGTTTTAAGTTCCGGTTTTTAAATTGATATTACTCTGCATTTTTGATGTGTAAAATACTCATCAAAATCATGAAATTTGACTTCTTCATTTTAGACACAATTTTGGTTTATTTTTTTTAATTACATTACATTTATTATAATTTAATTGTATATGTTTATTATTTTAGGCAAACAATAATTTTGAAACAGATGAGTATGTAATTCAGTGACGTTGTATCCACCAAATTTCGTAACAGTCATTTTGGCGCACGACAATCGGACGTGTACGACATCTTTTCGCATGTAATTTCAACACATGCTAAATTTAATTTCACCTAATTTCATCGCGTATATATTATTAATTAATTAATTAGTATTATTTAAAATAACAATACCAATAATTTTACAAAACAGTAATTTATTTTATCTTTATATTATCTATTTTAGATTCTGAGTGGAGTGAATAAGCTAGTGTTTTTACATTGATGTTAATTTTTTATTTTTTTATGTGTACAAATTTTTATATAGAAATACGTGTCCAAAAATTTCGAGCATTAACTTTTGAAATCACAATTTGGTTCTATATGGTACGTTTAAGATATATTTTTTCGAAATTCTCAATAGTTTTTAATAATAGTCGAAAAACATACCAGGATATTTTGATGAAGGATTTAAATCTCAAATTTTATTAGCTTTTATATCATCACGTTCAAAAATATACTCTTATCGAGTCAATAACGAGGAATATAAAAAAGCAAAATGTATAGAAAAAATTAATGATTAAATAACATTTAAAATTCAGTGACTAGTTAGAAATTTTAATTGCTTATATAGGAAATAAAAACAATGAAAATACTATTCATCGTGTTATTAATTTAATTCAATCTCATAATTATTATAATTATTGTTCTAAAGGGTTTATCCCGTGTATTTAATAAAATAAAATAAAATAATATGTAAATTCAAAAACAATGAACAAAAATCGGTTGCTCTTAATGCAATAAAATATTTATTATTTTAAAATTAATAATTAAAGATGTTATTTTTCAAATTTCTCAACTCCTCATTTTTTTTTTTTTTTTTTTTGAGGGGGGGGACAACTATCTAATATTTAACAAAATAGATTCGGAAACCTTAATTTTTTGATCCAAACTTTATGAAATTTTAACATAGACATTAATATAAGAAATATTTTGGCACAAGAAAATTTTGAAAATTTTGAAAAATAAAACTAACGAAACCACTTATATGTATAAATAGTTGCCTACCGTAAACAATAGGTTCATAATTTAGCAAGATGAAATAATGATAACGGTTTGTCGTTTCTCCGTTATCGATGTGGATCTCGCCACTGCGCCCACGACAATGATTTTGCAATGAAATTATATTTCATAAGTCCAGTGACTACTAAAATGTGATTATAGCTTATCAATGGTACATAATTTCAAAAAAAAAATTCAGTCTAAGAAAAAATAATACAAAACTAATAAAAATAATATTTCCCACTTCGACTTAAAATCAATAACGTACAATAACGTATTGAAATTATTTATTTGTAGCCGATAATTACTGTAATTTGAGTGTTGGATCTTATGTCCGAAACGCGTCTAAAACGCTACAAATATCAAATCACATTGATATTACAGTGCGTGTAAAGAGATAATCGCATTGGACGCAACACACGTGCGTGTTCTTTTTTGGACATTAGCATTAATTTAGAGCTCGGAAGTTGATGACCTTAAAAACATTAAAAAATGGCCTGCAAAAAATGCATATATGACCTAAAAATATAAAAAGTTATGTAAATCTCAAAAATGTGTAAATATAATATTTTTTTTAAAAATCCTTCAAATACAAAATATAGAAGTTCAAATAACTCATACAAAAGTATTGCATTGCACTAAAATAGCTTGTTTTAAAATTGCCAAAATTTAATGAACGATGATTTTTGTATAGAAAATACTTGTATTCAGAAAATGTTCTTTCCTAGTCCATTGAATAATTTAAGAAAATTTTGAAAGAGTCAAATCTTTTGCTTGGTAAACGATGAAAGATATCATTTATTAATATTGGCTTTCTAATAATAAACTCGTTATTTTTCCTTTCAGCTGGTGAATAAAAATAATTAAAAATATTTGCAAATGACCTACAAATGACTAAAAAATTTCTAAAAATGATTTACTAAATAAAAAAGTCAATAAATACGAAAAAAATGAAAAATAAAAATTATTTATCTGGTTTCACATGCTATTGAAACACATTTTTCGCTAAACGAGCATCGTCTACAGAGGTCTTTTAAAAAAAAAAAAATCAAAATACATCAACTTCCGAGCCCTGAGCATTATTATTCGCTTAATAGTTAATAACGCGGTACTGTCTAGCCGTAGTCTAATGCGTTTTATTTGATGCGATGCGGGCGTACGGTTTCTAAGAAAGTGGGGTGTAAATCAAATTACTTGTGGCCATGTTGTTCGCCTAAAGTGTCCGGGGGCTGATGCAGGTCGCGCAGATGGAAAACGAGCGAGAAGTACCGAGAAAACCGTTTGAACTCGGTGCATCGTCGTTGTCTTAAGTTTAAAACACTTTGCATATACATATATATTTTGTTATTATCACGCGTGACGAGCGTTAAACAACTGTCTGGTTCTGAAGAACTCGACGGAATTCACTTGCGATGCACAAAGGGTTTTGCTCTTACGACGAAGGCCGTGCACACCGTAGCAAAAACGCGGTGCATTTAAAATGGTTTACATGCATTAAATTCTCATTAAATATTAAGTAAACACGAAATCAAATTTGGCCGCGATAAACGAGACGGATAAACGACGAGGTGATGAGTGGAAACAGTGTAAATCTCGATCTCTTTTTACCGAGTTTGATTTCAACAATGCGTACCTCTTATCGTTATCCGTTCGTCTAGTAAGTTATTATACAACTAACCTCTCTCTAATGAGATTATTAAGTCATATCAAATTTTCAACTATGGTAACCACCGTAACAAAATCTCCACTCACAATCCTTTTATTGTAGAAATGATTTATTGTTTGTTTAAAATTTAACACTTCCACCAATTCTCACCCGAGGAGCGTAGAATATCTATGGTGCGAAGAATGTCCGAATTTTATTTATATGTATATTATAGTCAAATATTTTTACAATTTAATATTATCCAAATAATAAAAAGTGTGTACTTCGCTCGTCGGGGTGTTCTTCGCACGTTGGGTGGGATTCTCTTGACGGGTGTATTGAATTTTAAAGAAACGATAAATCATTTCTTCAATAAAACGATTCCGAACGAAGGAAGTTAATAATATAAAAAATAAATGAGAAAAAAAAATGTATAGAAAAATTTCCAAAATTTTTTTTCACATTTTCAAAATTTTCTTGCGTCAAAATCTTTCTTATATGATTTTCTATCTATGTTTAAATTTTCATATGGTTCAGATAAAAAAATGATGGTTTCCTAGTCGTTTTTGTTAAATTTTGGGTAGTTTTTTTCAAAAAAAAATTGAAGAATTGAGAAATTCAAAAAATTACCTCTTTAAAGTACCATCTAGAGGCAAAACCGGTTTCAAAAAACTTTTGGACAAGTATTTCTATACGAAAAGTTGTACACAGAAAAAATAAATAAAATAAACATCATTGTAAAAACACTAGCTTCTTCACTTCGTTCAGAATCTAAAATTCTATTCTAATATTTTCAAACACAATTCGATTTCGACAAAATACGTTTTCAAAAAAAAGTCAATGCCAATCTATTAATATTTTCTAATAAAACACAATTCTTACGAAATACCTACGTGTCCAAAAAAAAATATTTTAAAATTATATTCATTCACTGTAATACATTTTTCCAATGTTATATTTTTCTGAAAAAAAAAATCAATTTCTACTAATTAAAACACGAACAGAAAAAAACCAATATTTCCAAATAAAAAAATGTCGTATTATTTACGGTTCCCACAAAGCATTTCCCAACTTCATATGAATAGTGCCCCATTAATTATGCACCATTTTTTTCATACAGAGTTTATAATGACTATTGAACAATTCAATTATTTTAAACATTGTGTACATTTTTCGTGTACATCGTGTATTGTACGACAACGTAATAACAATGAAATCGATATACATATTATTTTCAAACTTAAAAACTTATATCAATAACTAAACTTGAAATTGAGATTTTTATTTCGATTTCAAACTCTAAGCACAGTATTAATGTATAATAATAATAATAATATATATAATATAATAATCATTTTGATTATACAGGTGATCCTGATTTTAATCCTGTGTATCTTTGGTACAAGCCAAACTTTGTTCTTTCGGAAAAAGTCGACCACTGCGTCTGCACCTACCAACAACATGGCTCAACAAATGGGGTAAGTGAATATTTCTTTCAACGAAAATGCTAATAAAACACATTTTTTTATAAAACAATTGGTACAACATTGATGTCTCGATTTTTATTCTACGGAAATTGACGACGACTGATGGATATCTATTCAATGTAGACCATTATATATACTTAGGTGAAAATAGTTTATTGTACATTCATAGTAAATTGTTTATTTATTTTATGGACAAGAATATTAATTTAAAAACAACTTCCAAGCATATGGTTTTATCATTTGATTCGATTTATACCTATACATCAATGAATTAAAAAATTATTAGTCATAAATTCCTAAAGTACATACCTGATATACCTATACCATAGATGGCAAATCTATGACACGCGTGCCCGAGGTGGCACACGAAAATATTTTGTGGGTACGCGAAAAATTAAAATATTTTTACTATATGTTATATAATATTAGGTAAAAATATTTTTAGCTTACGACTTATAGGTCAATAACGGTTATTCAATTTTATCTGTAGATAAAATCATAATATTATATAATATAGCGTTTAATATGTTATTGAATCACATAAAAAAAATAATAATAATAATTCACAAAATAATATTATTGTAATATTATGTACGTAAACTGTCATCTTTTATATTAATGCATTAATTGCACAGCAAAATTACAATAATTTTAGATTCTGAACGAAGCGAAGAAGCTAGTGTTTTTACAATGATGTTTATTTTGTTTTATTTTTATTTTTTCTGTATATATAATTTTGTTTAAAAATACTTGTCAAAAAGTCTCGATCAATAACTTTTTTAAATCGGATATGCCTCTGTTAGTACAACTAACCGGTACTTTAGTGAGGTCATTTTTTTAATTTCTCAATTGTTCAATTTTTTTTTTTTTGAAAAAACTACCCAAAAATTTGACAAAAAACCTCTGAAACCATAATTTTTTGATCCAAACTTTATAAAAATTTAAAAAATGATAGATAGTTATACATTTTGGCGCAAGAAAATTTTGAAAGTGTGAAAAAAAAAACATTTTTCTAACACTATTTTTTCTTATTAATTTTTTTTTTCCTTTTCTTTATTTATTAGAGAAAAAAAAATAAAGTAAAATAAAGTATAGACAAAAAAGCTGGACATACTTCGCACCACAGATATTCTACGCTCTTCGGGTCAGATACTCTTAGTTGGTGTGTTGAAAATGACGACTATTATTGTTATTTAACTTCCTTCGTTCAGAATCGTCTTATTGAAGAAATGATTTAGTATTTCTTTAAAATTTTACATACCTACCAAGGGTATCTGACCCGAGAAGTGAAGAATACCTGTGGTGCGAAGTATGTCCGGCTTCTTGTCTATACTTTACTTTACTTTATTTTACAATATTGAATATAATATGCATCATATTTTTCATGGCATGCTCGAAAAAAAAGAAGGTAATTTTTGGCACGCTGTGTTTATCAGGTTTGCCACCCCTGAGTCCTATACCGTAAAAACGATGTAACTACTATGATAATAATAATAATATATCACTAAAAGTAAATCAGTTTATTACTTATTTTAGGCCATTTCCGAATAAAAGACGTTGGTGGCAATTAAGACTCAAAGTAAACCCCACTCAACCTTCTTCTCCACCAAATCAAGTGACTGTAACGGCATCTCTTCCAAAAGGAAAGGTAAGAATTAAGTATTTAAATTTTTTTTCATATTCGTTAAAAATCGAAAATGATATCGATAATTGGCTGGATACAAAGTCATTACTAATTTAGTTTTAAGCGAATAAAAAAGTGCAAATGCTAGATGGTATTATTAGTAATTGAAAAACTCACTTTTTTATATTAACACAAATATGCGAAATTTTATTGTAAAATATTACCATTCGATTTAGTAACTTACTAAAAATATTGCAACTTTTAAAGCCGTTTTAATGAAAATACATTAAGAAATGAGCTACGTTTGAGAAAATAACAAACGCTGTAATAATATAAGTACCAATGATCAGGGATGGATTTAATAGCATTTGCATATTTCTTATAAATAACTTAAGAAATAGTAGAGTAAGCTTAAATTTTGATTTAAAATTCGGAGAAACAATCAATCAATCAAAAATGTATTTAAAATATTTTTGCATATTTCCCTGTTTTTTAATTAAAATAAGTCATAGTTTATGAAACAATTAATGTGCTTTTAGATATTGTCAGTGTAATTTTTAAAGAGATATTAATGTTTTAGATTCTGAATATAATGAAAAAGTATTATTACAATGATATTTATTTATTTTTTCCACAAAACCTATTTCGTACAGAAATACTTCTTCAAAAGTCTCGATCAGTAACTTTTGAAACTAGATTTTCCTCTAGTTAATACATTTGAGAGGTCATTTTTTGAATTTCTCTATTCTTCGGTTTTTTCAGGAGAAAAAACTACACAAAATTTGACCAAAAAGACTTGGAAACCATCATCTTTTGATCCAAACTTTATGAAAATTTAAACATAGACAAAAATATATGAGAAACATTTTAGTGCCAGAAAATTTTGAAAATAATAAAAAATATTCTGGACATATATTTATAAGAAAAATTATTTCTTCATTAATACGATTGTAAACGAAGGAAGTAATAATATAAGGAACAATAATAGTCATCATTTTCAGTACACTCACCAAGAGTATCTGACCTGAAGAGCGAAGAATATCCGTGGTGCGAAGTATGTCCGGTTTTCTTATTTATACTTCACTTTACTTTTTTTTTCATTAAATTTTTTTTTACTTTTCTTTATTTATTAGAAAGAAAAAGTAAAGTAAAGTATAGATAAAAAAACTGGACATACTTCGCACCACGGATATTCTTAGCTCATCGGGTCAGATACTCTTTGTGAGTGTACTGAAAATGATGACTATTATTGTTCCATATATTATTGACACTTCCTTCGTTCACAATCGTTTTTATGAAGAAATGATTTACCTTATAAATATATACCTTTACTTTACTTTACTTTTTTTTTATTTTATTAATGAATTATTAAATTCAATAGTAGTTTCAAAAGTTTTTTAGCTTTCTGGATTTTTATACCACTTTTTAAATTTATAGGGTATTTTTGGTATTTTAAAGTTACCATTTTAACGGTCACAAAAGTTGACATATAGATACTATATATCGCCCAATCTAAAGTTTTAATTTATTCATGCCTCCTCCTCTATCGATCTAATTTATCAATGCCTATTTTAGGTTTTATAAATATAGTAAAATTGACTAATACTAGTTAGGTAAAACCAATATTTTATAACAAAAAAATACGACAAATAGGATTGGGACGGGTTACTGATAACGAGTACTTATTAATATTTTTATTAAATATTATTGGCTATTATTTATTTTGGAGTAATTAAGAGAACGCTACACCCGTATGTGTTGTCTCCATCTTACCCAGGGCAGGATTGAGAAATTTTAGCCAATCGTGCTCAAACATTTTAGCAACCCAAATAACCAATAACCCCCGCCCCTTTTCACATTATCATTAGAAAAATATGAATTAATTTTGTTATTATGATCGAATTTGATGATACTAGTACTTATTATTACGTAACTTATTTTACAAATTTGATCATTTACACAAATAATGAATTGATCAAGGATTATTTTGTTATTAAATAACAATTGTTAAACATATTTATAATTACTATTATTTTATGTATATATTTGCTGAAGCTCCGCTCAGAATCGTTTAATTAAAAAAATGATTCATCTTTTTTTTAAAATTCAACATCACCCGTGGTACGAAAACTATCCATGGTGTGAAATACATCCTTTTTTATTTAAATATTGTAGATATTGAATCGAGTTATAAGACAGACTCGACAGTAAGCAAAGCTGTATATCATTCTTTAGAGCGTGTAAACTCCACCACACATACCTTTTAATAGTGTAAACTCCGCCAAAAAAAATCAGGAAAACTTGGGTTTATGTAAACTCCATCAAGAAAAAATAGCTGATAAAATTAAGTATATATTTATATAAAAAAAGTATAAATTCGAAGTTTATTTTGTTGATTTTTTAGTACTGCCACAACTTTCTTTTCCAATATTTAATATTTTAGCTATGAGAAAAAATGTGTGATCCATTTTAGTATTTTACTTTATTATCATTTATTTATTTATTTGAATATATATTTATTTTTTGTCTTTCTAAAATTTAGTTTGAAATTGGGAGGCATAAATTAATATGATTATTACTTGACGAATTTGTAAAAAATAACATTACGTTCTTCTTTTTTTATTCTCATATTTTTAATAAACGAAATGGAATTTTTATCATGGTTCCTACACTTTGTTTCAACAGACGCGTATAATTGCCGAAAAAAAATTTAATAAAATGGCCAGGGTAATTAATTTTACTTCGAGCATGACTAGTTGGAAGATCACATACGATATAAGCAGTAATAAACACAGACAAAACAACTCTACGGAAGGATTATGTTCGTCAAAGTATAAATAGTCAAAGTATATCATCATTGAGATTTAGAAACACTGTTTTCAGATTATATAAATAAAACAAAATTATTTATCTTGACTACAACTGACACATTACGGGAAAGTTATAACACTGGCACTCCATGCATGTACCCCATTACTGGTAAAAAAATAAAAGTGGCGGAGTTTACATTAGACCTTTTTATTACATTTTTGTCTAACCCATATTCTAGCACAATGAATCTCAACCATCTTAAAGTCACCGTCCCTCTAAAGAGCAAAATATCTCTCAACGCCCCCCTTAAAAAAAAATAAAAAAATAGTAATAATAATTAATTAAAATGTAGTACTATATTTGAAATACTTTTTTATTTCAGTTATATACTTATAACTGAAATCTTAATCGAAAAAATATGTGTTCATAAAGCTGGGCTGGCTTTTCACACTTCATTAGTTGAATGATCAATAAATTCTTAAATCTGTTAATCTGCTAGATATTTCAATGTTTATTGAAAACGATTAGAAAAAATATAATTACAGATAAGCCATGGAACGTCGTTTAGTGGAGTATCTGTGTTTCAGTTTTTATTTTACTCCAATATTTAGGCCTAGCTTAAATATATGTTATGCTCAACACCACCATAGCACCCAAGGATTCCTCACCGCCCCCCTATCGCCCATAAAATATTCATCGCCCCTTAGAACCTCTTCACTACCCACTGAGGGGCGGTATCGCTCCCGTTGAAAACGTAAGAAAGATTTTGGCGCAAGAAAATTTTGAAAATAATTAGGTAGATAATAACTATTCAGAAAATTTAATTATATAATTTATTCGGTAACGTTATTTGTGATTTAATTCTACATACTTTTATGGGATATAATATAAGTTAAATACGGATAACTTCTAAAGTTGGATCTTGATGATCACGAAATTTTTATCATGTTATACCTAACAACTCATAGGAATATATTACATAATACATCTCTCCTAATCCTAACCACTTATAAACATTTTTCTTAAAATCAAAAAAGAAAATAATTTTTAGTCTTTAATTTTAAAATTTAATGACCATTTTTAATAACTCGGATTAGGACGTGTAAAATAAAAATTAAATGTGGATCACCTCCAACAATTACTTTCTGGTAGTGTAAAATATACAAATCAAGCAAAATATTTGATTTAAAATATGTTTTGTCTGAAAATACGATTTTGAGAAATACGAAAACGTAAGTCTTTTTCCTGGTTTACAGAAAATCAATTATTCATAATTTCATATGAAAATAATATGTTATCACAATATGATAAAGAAAATAAAAAATTGATAGTATGCACCAAGGAAGTATTTATAAATTTAAATTAAAAAATTTAAAAAAAATTTGTTAATGTCCGAAAACATTCCACTGTTAGGTGTCATGTCGGTTAACTTATGGCCATTTTTTTCTGTCCATCGAGATATATATGCACGTGGGCGCATGGGAACCTAATGTTACTTACATTTTTCTAATAATATATGCGTGTGTGAGTGTGTGTGTATTTGTATTATTCAAGTCCATACCGTTTGAATCCTTGATCAAAAAAAATAAATAAAATAAATATTTATTAATAATTAATTCAATATATTATTTAATCATTTATTTCAACATTGTTTTCTTTTTTTCCAGGTAGCTGAAGTGCCTAACAACAGTTCAAATATGCCATTTGCCTCAAAAGTTGATGTTGATCATATCCTTGACAATTTTATCGAGAAAAAATCTGAAATGTTTAATAAAGAAATGAAGCTACTAAAAAATCATAAAAGCACTTTTTGGAGAGATTTAATTAAACGATTTGACTTCCAGAATGTACATTTAAAAGTTAAAGAAAATAGACGTGATATTTCGAGGAAATTAAACCCTAATATATATTATGATTTATACAATTTACAAAAAGTGAATAAAGATATCGGTGAACCAAAAAGCTCTAGAGAGTCCATTAGAGACACCGAAAACAATAAACAAACATTAAACATCAAAACGGAACTATCTTATGAAGAATGGAATTTTATTTGCGATTCTGACAACTGTGCAAATGGAGATTATCACACTCTGGAAACTCACGAATGGTCTTCGATAATACAGAAATATTTTAATACGTACATTAAACACCCATGTTTTTTAAGCTGTACGAATGCCGATGTGTGTCCAAATGATATGATTTACCTTAAAATAAATGGAAAATGCGTTACATGTTTAAGTGATTTTCAAGCATTAGTCGTTGATAAAATAATACCTAATAGTATTGTAACCATAGATTTCATCTTCCATGGTGATTATGAAAATTGCAAAGGTCTTGCCGAAACCAAAATAATCGAAAATAAACGGGAGGAATTAAAAACTAAATTAAAAAACAAAAATCAATTCGCCATGAATGTTTTGGAAAATAATAGACTTAAATGTAATGTAGTCAATGAAAAAGAATTAATACGTTTTTGTAAATTATTGCTTACTTTTATCATTCCAGCATTAAGGCTCGATAACATTGAGGTAATTCACAGTGTTACTATCTGTATGTTTGAGGATTTGGGAATCATCGCCACCAGTCGTATAAATTTACCAAACTGCATAGATAAATTTTTATTTATTATTTTAATGCCTATCAGCAGTTCTATTAAAATAAAAGAAACTTCAATTTTTATACAAATTTTTAAAAATTATTTTTATTATTTGTTGCACCAAGAAAAGAATAAAACAACAAATGAACAAAATAATGGTAGTAAGTATATTTATATATTCAAGAGTTATGACGAGTCCAAAGATGAAACCAAGGATGAAATCAAGGATGCAAAGAAAATATGTTATCTTGAAGACGATCCCAATGAACAGACGATAACAGACAGTATGGTTATAGGTATTCTAAAGAACGGTAATCTTTTGAAAAAACCAATAAGCATGATGGATGGATACGAATATACTCTGCGCAACACCTGTGCATTTGATACCTTAGTACATTTAACGTGCTCATCTTTTATCGACAGTATGAAATATTCTGCATTTATTGATGAAGAAAAAACTTATGAATTTTTTGGATTGGTTTCAAATGCCTCTAGGCATGGAATTAATGATCTAACATATCGAAAAAGAGTTGCTATATCAGTTGATGTATATTGTAAGTTAGACTGTTGGACGGATATATCAAGGCATCGTACAGAAATTGATTGTACGTGTACACTTGACTTCATGATTGGAAAAGTTTTTGCAGATTATCCTTCGTTATTGACTACAGAGATTTGCCCTAATTGTGCTCACACCAAAACAACGAAAACCGTGAAAATTTCTGTTCATACGAAGAAATTGAATTCATTAAATGATGATTTGTTATCAATGTCTTCGCAAAGTCCTGGAACATGTCGAAATTGTGAAATTGGCAATATTGAACAAACGAACGTGTATGGAAAACATATATTTATTGAGCCATATTGGGTTAATCGAGAACAAGAATCGTATGATAACTTGAATATTTCTGTAATGTTACGCGACATTCCTAAAACAATAATGGTGCAACAACAACTTTACTATCTTCGGGGAATGATTAGCTTCATTCCACCCCTTTTGTATGGTAATGTCCATAGTGTAGGTCACTATGTAGCGTACTGTTGGAGAAATGCAACCAGCAAATGGGAAGAGTATGACGACTTATCAACTTCACCAAGAACTGTCACGCCGTGTGCTATCACTCCCGACTGCCAAATAATACTCTATACAATATAAGTTCTGGTAAATATAGGTAGCTGTTTACTTTCAAAATGAAAATTCATTTTTTAAATAAATTAATCTTTTGTTGTTTCAGGAATCACTGTAGTCACAGGAGTGTTCACCGGTTAGTAGTTATAATTAGAGGAGTGTTTTCTAACTAGTAGTTATAATTAGAAAAAAAAAGTGTATTTTACTCTTATCATACCTTTATCAATTTCTTTAATAAAATGTGTGAAAACTTTATTACTATTATAAATTTTAAAATCTTCAAAAAATTTTATTTGTTAAGAACATTTAATTTAAACTGTAAAATAATGTCAATTTCTACAAAATATTTAATAAATTTCTAATAAAAGCTACATTTTACATTATTATATACTTGTATATTTTATAACTTGAAAGCATTGACAATTTGACGGCATATATATATATACCCATATATGCCCATATATACCCATATATTTCATAATAACTTAGTTTATATTAACTGTACATTTTAATTTTAATTAATGATAAATAACACATACTAGATAGGTACTTACAAAATTATCCTGTAAATTAAAGAAGGATCGATGAAAAATTTTTCTCCCCTCCTCCTAAATTAAATTGAGGATGATTCGAAATCAGTCAACGTATAAACGACGGTACTTGAGGTATAATCGGGTAAAAATGATATACAGATGATTGATATGGATTTAATTTGGAAATTGGTTGACTAAGGACGTAACCCTCTTTTAATATGCCATTAATGTATATACCAGTCATCGTTTTTACTAGATTACTTTAAACATAGTTTTAACTTATTAACAAAATTGAATACACGTAAATTATTAATTATTACTAGAGTACGGACTTTAAAACAATAAAAAACTAAAAAAGTCCTTAAAATAAATCAATATAGCTATACAAATCATCCAAAGAGCTTTAAAAAAAAGAAGCATTAAAATTTAGATTTTATACATATAAATTAGGTTATATATAATATAATAATATACAATAATAAATATATATTTATTTATTACAAAAAACTTAATTATTTATTAGTTTATTAATTTATTAAAAAAAAAAAAACATGCTGTTCTTTTTCTTCCATAGTTTATTTGACATTAAACATATTCTTTCTAAGATAAGTACCTAATTTATCAAAATGAATTAAACAAAATTGAACAACAAAATAATTTACCAATATCATCAAAGAAGTAACAGATAATTATTTTTAAGTTTTAAAAAAAAAAATCTTCTTTGACAGAAATAATTTGTCAAATACGTTTATTTAGAAGACATTTTGAAAAAAAATGTAACTAACCCTATAGCGTACAAACATTTTTATACGGTTATCATAAAAAAATTTTCATAAAATAAAGTAATATGGAATAAATTATGTACCTATAAAATATTTATGTGTGCACCTACATCTATAATATATATATATATATATATATTATACAATATACATAAAATTAATTGCCGCAGTTCGTAAAATATTTCTTAAGGTGTCTTATCAGTTTTGCAGCAGATTACATATTATAGACTTTTAGAAAAAAATTAATTTCACCTCAGTTTACATGTAGCCAAAACTTATTGTTAGAAAGTTGTTAAAATCTGAAAAATTATTGGTTATTTTTAAAACTAGGGTTTGGATTTTAAAGCAATATAAAAAATAAAAAAAAGCACTTAAAATGTGAAAAAAGGCAAAAAAAAGCATTTATTCCTTATAGAAAGGTAATTACAAAATTTACTAAAAATTAAAGTACATTAAAACTAAATTCAAATGTCATAACATCGAAAATGCGTCGTCTTACCGAGCTCTTATCGATTTGTTCTGTTAATAATCAAATATAAAAGAATCTTGTATCTACACATTAAGTATGGGTACTTTCATAATCGTTAAATTAATAGGCCATAAAATTAATTTATCGACATCGTAGACAGGGCCGTTCCGAACAATAAAATGTGGGGGGGGGGTGAAGTTCATTAATTTGCCGACTATAAACCAGAGAAAAAAAATACTTACAGATAAACATATGCATATATCAATATTTTTAGTGTAATAATAAAACAGGATAGTGATTTTTTTTTGAGAAACACATTTTAAAATTAATTTACTCCAGTCTCTTGTGATACCAATGAGAATCAGCAAGCAACTTCAACTGTTCACAATGGTATAGTCAAAGAAGCTATGTGGCTGAGGTCCCCCATCGGTAATATTTTCTTAAATAATAAAATTGATTTTAACTAAGAAATTTTTAGATTCTGAACGAAGTGAAAAGCTGTTATTTTTACAATTATGTTTATTTATATTATTATTATTATTATTATATTTTTTTTTTTCTATTAACACTTTTTGTATGGAAACACTTGTCTATAAGCCTCGATCAGCAGTTTTTTTAAACTGAATTTGCCTCTAGATTGTACTTTAGAAAGGTCATTTTTCGAATTTCTCAATTTTTTTTGGGAGGGGGGAAGAAACTACCCAAAATTTGACAAAAAAAGCTCCAAAACCTTCATTTTTGTATCTAAACTTTATAAAAATTTAAATATAGGTAGACAATAATATGAGAAATATTTTGGCGCAAGAAAATTTTGAAAGTCTAAAAAAAAATTTTTCCAAGACTTTTTTTCTCATTCAATTTTTTCCCCTTTCTTTATTTATTATATAAAAAAAGTTAAGTAAAGTAAAGTAAAGCAATGATAAGTAAAGTATAGACAACAAAGCCGAACATATTTCATACCACGGGTATTCTTCGCTCTTCGGGTCAGTTGGTGGGTGTGTAGAAAATGGCAACTATTATTTTTCTTTATATTATTACTTTCTTTCATTCAGAATTGCATTATTTAAGATATGATTTATCGTTTCTTTAAAATTCTACACACCGACCATGAGTATCTAACCCGATGAGCGACGAATACTCGTGGTAGGAAGTATGTCCAGCTTTTTTTGTATATTTTATATAGGCTTTAGTTATTTTAAGTAGGTGATCATTTTTTATCTGGACAAGTATTATAATGTTTACTTTTCTCAGTATATAAAATAAAAAATTTTAATTCTGACTAAAGTAAAGAATTGTTTAGTTTCATAATGATGTTGTTCCTTTTTAATCAACGAAATCACTTTTTTGAGTAGGTACTATAACTCTTTTAACAATTTTTTAGATACAAAATTACATCAATATGGTACTTCTAAATATACATTAAAATTACAAATTTTTAATGGTTTTTAAAGCTATAGCCAAGCAAACACTATGTAAAGTGAAGTAAAATTCAGTAAAAAAATTTTCCTTTATTAATTTTATTATATTTATGTAGACTCGATTACAAACTAATTAGTACAAGAAACTTAAAATATACATCATATTTAGTAATATAGATATTGATTACATTTTCAATAATAAATTAATCACTTCTACCATAAATGTGGATATTTTCGAAAATATGATAATTTCAAAAAAATTGGTGTTACTTAAGTTTAACTAGTATTTTGGATTCTTAATATATTGAGCTTAAATTTAATAAAATCATAAATATAAAATATATAATTAATGAAAAGAAAATCTTGAAAATTAACATTCAAATCAATTATTTATACATATTTTAATTTATAATTTCAGATTTACAATAATGTTATTTTTGTTTCTGTAAACATTTTTTCGTATAGGAATACATGTTCAAAAGTTTCAACCAACAGGCAACAGTTATGAATCAGAATTTTTATCTCAATGGTACTTTTTTGAGATCATTTTTCAAAACTCTCAATAGTTTTTTCAAAATTAGGAAAAAACCCCGAAATTTAACAAAAACTCTTTTAAGACTACCTTTTTTTAATTCAAACTCTATGAAAATAAAAAATATGAAATTTTTTTAATATTTAACAAAAATATAATTTTTGTAATTTATTTTTAATTTTTTTTTTTTTTTGTCATCAAAAAAGTTTTGTTGGCTTTAAAACTGAGTAAGTATAGAACAAATTTTTTTATAATATAAATAAATGTATATAATAAACTATAATTATTAAATGAAATTGTCTTGAATAAACTAAAGCTTCGCTCAAAATCGTTATATTAAAAAAAAAAAAAAAAAAAAACGATTTATTTTTTCTTTATAATTTAACACAACTACCAAGATCCGTCCGAGAAGTAAAGAATATCAATAGTTTTGTAGATCCTGGTTATTAAAACAATGATTTTTTTCTAAAGCTAATGCAATATTATTTATTTAAATTACGCTTTAAATATTATTATTATCTTAATTATTATAATTATATTACGCTAAATGCCTTTTTATTTAATTCCAGATAACTTGAATTTGTCTAAATATTGAGTATTGCAAAACTGGCATAAAATTTACTCATACAATTTATATATTTAACATATTATAAAATAAAAAAAAAGCCGGACATACTTCACAAGACGGGTATTCTTCGCACCTCGGATGTGAAGCTCTTGGTAGGTGTATTTAATTTTTAAGAAACGATAAATAATTTCTTCAATAAAACGATTCTGAGCGAAAACTTCAAATACTATATAATAATAATAATTGGCGATAAGGATATATTTAACAAAATGTTATTTAATAATATTGGGTATTCGATATTTATGTACATGCGTGCGTGTGTGTGTGTGCGCGCGCGCACGTGTGTGTATGAAGTAATAATTTATGTCTTATAAAAATGAAAAATGCAATAAAAATCTAATTCTATAAATTAATATATGATTAACCTTTCAGTAATTAGTGTAATTGAAATTTTGGTCTTTCTATGGGACCCTGGGTTAACTTACGATTTTTGACATTTTGTTAGGACCGTTGGTTATACATATAAGTATGTTTGTATTAAATTTTCATCTATTAATATCCATACTTTAAAATTTTATGAAATAAAAACTTACAAAAAATGAGAAATTTCCAATTTTTTCAAATTTTCATACTTACCTCAAAATTGGTCAAATGTTTTTGAAATTTTTATGAGGTATGCGCATCAATATTTTTAGTAGTCGAATGAATTTCAGTAAGGATTTGGACAGTTTTGTAAATAATTTATTTTTATACATGAATGAAAAAAAAAATAAAGATAAGAAATTTGGACATACTTTGCACCACGAATATTCTTCGCTTGATGGGTCTGTAGAATTTTTTAAAAGCGATAAATCATTTCTTCAATAAGGTAATTTTTAAACGACAGAAGTTATTAATATAAAGAACAATAATAATCATCATTTTCAACACACTCACCAAGAGTATCTGACCCGAAGAGCGAAAAATATTCGTGGTGCAAAGTATGTCCGGGGTCTTGTATTTATACTTTACTTTTTTGTATCTAATAAATAAATTTAAAAAAAATAAATGTGATAATAAATAAAATAAAATTTTTCTCATATTATTGTCTGTCTATATTAAAATTTTCATAAAGTTTGGATAAAAAAAGATCAAAAGTTTTGGGAACGTTTTTTAAAAAAAATGAAGAGCTGAAAAATTCAAAAAACGACTTCTTTAAAATATCAACTAGAGGAAAATTCTGTTTTCAAAAAGTTACTAATCGAGACTTTTGGACAAGTAGATCCATACGAAAAAGTGTTCACAAAAAAAAAAAAAAAAAAAGGATAAAAAATAAACATACAAACATCATTTAAAGAACACTACTGCTTCTTCACTTCGTTCAGAATCTAAAATAGTAGGTTGTAATTATAAATAGTGGTTAAAAATTTGTATAAATAGTAGATAATTGTTTTATAATGGTGGCTTATCTGTGCTGCCCAAAGGCTGACAAAATCTAATAAGGAACTGACTACGAATGATTGAATTATTGTTCATGTGGTGTTCGCTTTACCACGAATAAGTTATTGTTTCTCCAGAATAAAAAATTAAATTGATGACGAAAAACATTTGGTGTCTGGTGTTCAACGAAAAAGGGTCAAATAACGATAGAAGGAGAGAGGATTGAAATGACATCTTTTAATACGTTAGAATATAAAAATGGGCAAATTATGTGCAATCACTCAGAGGTTTGTTTATTTGAAGTGACATTATGTTCAACTTAATTTATTCATAATAAATAACACTAGTCACTCAACCACTTTGGACGTTGAAAAAGACGGAAGCAGAGAGTTTACACGTGTTGTGTTTACCGTGTGCTCCTTATCTGAGTTCCATTACGTCAATTAATTATTAAGACTACGAACTGTTATGAACACTTCGTGCTTTAAAAAGTAATCAACACTTTTGATAAATTCAAAGTTGTTTGTTCAAATTGTATTATATATGTGCTTACAAAATCATAATTTAGACTGGGCCTATAAACAGATGACTATGATACCTAATACGAAATATTAAAATATGTATTTCACTTTGTTAAAATATAATTATGTGTAAAAAAACATAAAATGCAATTTCAATTTAACATACAATAAAATCTGAAATTATATAAGCCGTGTTCGAATCAATTACGAGAAATAATTACCTTCTGAATGATTTTAGGATATTAGTATTTATTGAAACATGTAAATGTATAAGAATAAGGCTTAAGTGGTTAAGCTTACATTTCGTAATTTATGTTTTTGCAGCTACTATATTTTCTGCTCGAGTTTTACTTAAAATACTATAAAAAACAAAAAAAAAATATTAAGTAAAATAAAAAATAAGTTTTAGAAAAATAGAATAAAATATTATAAAATTAATGTCAAATTCATTTAATACAATTATTAAAATGGCATTGTATTTATGAATCTAAATATTAGCAAATACTGTATAAAATTTGAAACTAGGTCATTCATATATAATATGGTATATTTACGCGCAATGCAAGATATTATATACATACAGAATAAAACCGTCTTTAGGATATTGCTTACGTTTTGTACGGCCATAAACAAAAGAAATCGCTGTCGCACAAAATTATGGTAACTAGGTAACTGGGCGCTCGCGCGCTCAGCGCTCTCGGCGACCGGGCCCGGGTACTGCTAGAGCACTACGCAGCAGTCGACTGACGACAGACGACCGAAGTGAACTCGACGCGTAATTCGTGGTCTGCATTGATAGTAATCGCGGCAGCTTGTCGAAATCAGTAATTTTTAATATCCATAACCAATATTCGAATAAACGTCGTGTTTTTTTTTTAACTAATATGAATTTCCGCCCGATCATATTATGTATCCTATTCTTTATTTTCCCCTGCTTTATACTTGGAACTTATTTAACCATCTTAAATTTGCTTAAATTCCACATTTTGTTTACTTCATTCGGATATTCAGTGATATTATTTCTGATACTAATATTATCAATAATACTGTTCATGATATACAAAATAATAATAATGGAATAATATTAATAATAAAAAGCATACTCGTTTGAGATTTATACGTAGCTCCTGTTAGACCGTTTTTAGTTTTCCGTCGTAGTTCGGCACCCTGTACACAAGCTATCTTTTATTGCACCTTTTGGCAAAACAAAATTCATATTCCACCTTTTTTTTTTTTTTTAATCTTTCCAATAAATATTAGTTTTACAGTACGTACATTAAACATCAATGACACTTTTTTTTCATAAATGCTTTCAATAAAATAACAATATAAGCGTAAATGCTCTATTTCATAATATTTTGCGCCTTTATCTATCTTCGCTCTTGGCGACTAACCCTGTCGCCAACCTCAAGTGTCTGCACAGTGAACAATAACAGATAGCCAGACTAAAATAACTCGCGGAGTACGTCGTCGATTTGTGTTCTGATCATCTGCTGAAAATCGATCACAAACCTCTTGATTACGCACCGGTGCACCGAACAGACTTGTTGCCAAATCTCTAGCAGGTACGAGAGTCTAAATATTCTCAAAGAAACTCGCCGAAGGATCAACTCACATATGCCCATGAGATGTTAAGTCAACTCGTTTTATCTACCTGGTTTGTATACAAAATATTTTTAAAATAACTTAAAATATAAATGCAGATAAAACAAAAAAAAGATAAAGCGGTGAAAATTATATACTATACCGTTAAGTATAGCAGTGTTTCGAAATGAAAAATAAATTAATCTAATTTATTTTTTAAACAATCAGGAGGTAAACTCTCACGATTGCGTAAGGCTTTTTTCATACACTCTGTACCAGAGTCGTATGTAAGGGAACGGCACGAGGGGCTCGTGCCCCTTCCATTCACCATATTTATACTTTTTATAACATTCTATTTTAAATTTTGCATCATGCCGCTTTATCTTTTTCTATTTTTGTATGATGTGATTACATCAATCAAATTAGTTATATTTTATTATCACGTCCAAACCATAACCATTACCATTGATTATAAATACTAGTATTTATAATCAATTCTAGTACATAAAAATAATGTTTATTGTCAAATGTTCACATTATACACTTTATTAGAGACGTGTTATGTTAATAAAATGTTGTGTTTTTATAAAACACTTGTATTTGATGTTTATTTTAGATTTTAAATGGAACTTAAGCTATTGTTAATTTTTGTTCTGTTAACAATATTGTTATTGAAATGCTTGTCCAAAAGTTTCGATCAGCAATTTTTTGAATCAGAATTTTGATTTTTTTTTTTTTTTTTGGGGGGGGGAGGCTAATATGTTAGCTTGGTTGATTTAGCCCCCGAAGAAGACGTTAACCTAATGTAATTCTCAAAAATTCTAGGGGGGCAATAAGTAGTTTTGAGGTAACATACCCCACTCAAGCCCCCTCTAATTGCGCCTATGGTGCGAAATATGTCCTGTTCTTTATTTGTGCCCCTCCCATTAGACATTTCTAAACACGCGACTGCTCCGTACATACAATTAGTATAGTTCGGAGGTGAATACACAACTCCAAGAAGCACTAGGCCCCTATTCGGACAACACGAGGTCAATTTTCAAATTTCTAAAACCAACAAAATCGCGTGACCTAGTTTAGCATTGTATCCAAACAACATAATTTGCAAAAAAATAATATCTATCTTAATACTTTCTGTTTCTCGCCTTGTGCGCGTATACACACGTATATATATATATATATATATATACTCCAAATTAATTTTGTAAAAGCCATTGCGACGTGGAAGCTTAGATAAATAAATAAATAAAGAAAAAGAAAAAAAACAGTCGCCCGCGGTCACACGAACGACGTGCGTCATACGAACGACGTGCGTCATCGGAGGGCGTGTGCGGTGGTGGGCGACGATTGTGTGCGCCGGTGCGCCCGACATGAGATCGAACGAATTGCGACGGGGGGGAGGACGCGAACCCCCACGTACACCCCCCCCCGAAGGGCCCGGTCGGCGCGCGCAACTTTCGCCTCGGGACGTCTGCACCGATCGCGCTCTCCAATCGCGTCGGCAAAACGTCGAACCAACGGTGGCGGCTGCGACGGCAAAAGTCACGACACAATAAACGTTCTAGCTTTTACGTCAATAAATTAATGGTGAACGACCCCGCCGCACCCCGTCGCTGACCCGTTAAGCAGTCGCTTGCGCGGTGTGGAAAATAACTACACAAATCGATACACAAAAACCGACAAGAAAAAATAAAAATAAATAAATTTCAGCAACCAGAGTTCGCATTGCAGCAGTCAGCGGCGCGTGGGTAGGCGGCGCGGGGGAAGGATATACGAGGGGGGTATCCTCTCCCGTAATCTTTTATTCCGCGTTATTGTTTTTCACTATAAAATGCGAAGCAGAAAATATAACAATACCTGTTCGAAATATTTTGTACCTTTATACAAATCAGAATAATTCTGTTTCTAGACGGCACTTAAAGGAGTCAAATATTATCTTAATAGTTTTCTCAAAAATTCAGGAAAAATTACCGAAATTTGCCGAAACCCCATTTTAAAATATCTTTATTTAATCCTAACTTTATGAAAATTTTGAAAATGTGAAAAAAAATTTTGGACATTTTCCTTTTTTGGACACTTTTTTTTCATTCATTTTTTTTTCTGTTCTTTACTTCTTAGATAAAAAAAAGTAAATGAAAAGTACTCTAAAGCAGTGGTTCCCAATTGGTGGTCCGCGGACCCTTAGGGGTCCATCGGTTGATGTTAGGGGGTCCGCGGCTGTGTTTATCAGGATGGGACCTGATTTTTTTATAGTTTCTTTTTACTTTTGAGAATATGTGTATTCATAATATTACAAAAAGGTATGTCAATAAAAATACATCATAAAAATAATGTATTTCTTTACTTTCATGTTTAAATTAAGTTGAAACAATACATGTAATGAGGAAGCAGGGAACTTCCACAAACACGTTCGTAAAATAGGGGTCCCCGGTTCAATTTCAGTTTTAGTTAGGGGTCATCGGCATAATGCTAATTGGGAACCACTGCACTAAAGTATAGACAAGAAAGCCAGACATACTTCGTATCATGGATATTCTTCACTTTCCGGATCAGATACTCTTAGTGAGTGTGTTGAAAATAACGACTACTATTATTTCTTATATTATTAACTTCCTTCATTCAGAATCGTCTTATTGAAGAAATGATTAATCGTTTCTTTAAAATTCTACACACCCACAAAAAGTATCTGACCCGAAAAGCGAAGAACATCCCAAGGTGCTAAAAACACACTTTTTAAAAATAAAACGAACATAATATTGAGAGTTGAAGATTTAATAATAATGTTCCCTGATTGATCCGGCTTTTATAAATACATATTGAGATGCAGTAGGTGTAGTAGTTCACAACGACAATTTAAAAAATTACCCGATTCTTTTTTTTAATTCGATAAATGTTCATATATCATATGGAAGTCAATACTATAATTTTCTTTAACAGCAGTATAGTGCAGAAGGTTCCAACTGACTGAATTGGATAAAATCAAGTGTCTCCCGTTTGAAATCTTCACTCATTATCTAAATAAATTTTTGCGCTTTTTCTCGCACATTGAATATCAATAATTATTTTAATGATTTTTGTTGTCTATACTTGGTAAAATCTTGATGGATGTTTTATTTTACAATGATGTATGTTTTTAATTTTTATTTATTGATTTTTCTGTCTATTACCAGTAGGGATGAGAAGTTATAGGAAGTGAAATTGGCAAAATATGCCCAAGAGTCGTCGAAAATACACATAAAAATTTGCATTTAAATTCATTAAATCTGCATAAAAAACCCTATACAACACTAACAGTGGTTCTCAAAATGTGCAAAAATTTATCATTTTTTGTCCTTGTAGAACGAGAAGACGTGATGTAATTTGTTAAAAGACCGTGAATGAATACTGAATCCCTTTTTAGTGCAATACCCTCAAGCTTATCTTAAGTTGATTATAGATATTTGATTGACTTCAAACTCTATGTTAAAATCTTCCTTCAATAGCAATTCGTACATCGAATTCTGGTTAATTTTTAAAAACAATAATTATGAAGGTTTAAGCGAAAACACTACTCTTACCAAATGCCAAATTTATTAATGTGAATTAAGATTTTGCCTTTCACAACTAGATACTTTACATTAAAGATTACAACAGTCTCAATGCTAAATCTGTCTCCCAACTCTAGCTGTCTAATAAAATTCTAATATTGTTAAACTTTGACAAAATAAACAGTCACGTATAAGTCTTTGGTTACATTATTCACGTTTATGAAATTTTGCATTATTTTTATTTTTTTTTAAGAATGAAAATGTATCTGTTGATTAAGTTGAAACATGAATAATATATTATTTATGATCAGTGTCGGATCTAAAAGGGGACGAGCGCTATAGTTCTTGCCTTCAGACGACTTATATTTAGGGGTGCTTCAATATCAAGGGCTTTTATAAAAACATTTTTGAATATAAAGGAAGAGGATCTATTACAAATGCTAACATATGCTTCAGAACCGGTGTAACCTCAGTGATATTTTACCCCCCCCCCCCCGTAAAATCTACCAAAGGTAAAATTTCACTGTGTAAAATTTCACTAGTGAATTTTTACCCCCCCCCACCCCCCCGGTAAAATTTCACAAAGTATATTCAAAGTATATTTTACCACGGTGTAACGGGTGAGGGTGATTATTACCCATCGTGAAATTGTACCTCCCGGTATAAATGTCCCAATGTAGAGGGCGATTAATACTAATTATTAATAGGGGGGAGGGGTAAAAATCTTCCGATAAATATATTATATTCTTTATTAATTTATTTATTGTTATTTTACATAGAAAAATTAAATAACATAATAATTATAGATTATATTAAGGTATAAATTTGTATTTATATATTATAATAATATCTTTAATATTGCAACAGTTACACCAAAACCAAAATCACCAAGGGGGTGGAAAATTTTTGGAAATGGCATAGCATATTTAGTTTTAGTCGTAGAGCGCTTGGGATACGATTAATAGGTAGAGGGTACATCGGCGTATAACATACTAAACTTTCCCCTCCCCTTCGTTTTTTTGGTTTCGCTATAACTCCTGCAATATTAATGATAAGAAGATCATATGAACGGGATATAATTTAGTTTAAAGTCCTTTAAGAGGTACGCCCATCCAGTTCTCCCAAAAATCTTTTTAAAAAAAGCAAATGAGATTTTAAAAAAAATAAAAAAATTGGGAAAAAATGTTCGTGATAATTTGATGGGCATACCTCTTACAGGACTTTGAATAAAATGTATCCCGTTGATAGGATTTTTCAATCCTTAATATTGCAACAGTTACACCAAACCCAAAATCACCAAGGGGTGGAGAATTTTTGGAAATGGCATAGCATATTTAGTTTTAGTCGTAGAGCGCTTGGGATAGGATTAATAGGTAGAGGGTACATCGGCGTATAACATAATAAAATTTCCCCTCCCCTTCGTTTTTTTGGTTTCGCTATAACTCCTGCAATTTTAATGATAAGAAGACCGTATGAACTGGATATAATTAAGTTTAAAGTCCTTTAAGAGGTACGCCCATAAAAATATCACGTACATTTTTTCCGATTTTTTTATTTTTTTAAAATCTCATTTGCTTTTTTTAAAAAGATTTTTGAAAGAACTTGCTGGATGTACCTCTTAAAAGACTTTAAACCAAAATATATCCCGTTCATACGATCTTCTTATCATTAATATTGCAGGAGTTATAGCGAAACCAAAAAAACGAAGGGGAGGGGAAAGTTTAGTATGTTATACGCCGATATACCCTCTACCTATTAATACTATCCCGAGCGCTCTACGACTAAAACTAAATATGCTATACCATTTCCGAAAATTCTTCCCCCCCCTTGGTGATTTTGGTTTTGGTGTAACTGTTGCAATATTAAAGATATTATTATAATATATAAATACAAATTTATACCTTAATATAAT
>JAIPRM010002079.1:0-15315 GCA_025469315.1 Stegophylla sp. TES_Ste_2020 | reverse complement strand
TATCGTTTCTTTAAAATATAATACGCCCGTCAAGAGAATACCACCCATCGTGCGAAGTATGTCCGCTTTTTTTTTTCAATTTTTTTTATACCTTTCGTACAAAGTAGGTAACTATTAGCATGGATTAAATACACTATAAATTTTAATATATGCTATTAGTATTGATATAAAGTACATATACATATTATTATTGGCTACGTCAAATGCAATAAGCCGATAATGACTAAACACTATATTTTCAATTCATCCAACTACAATAATCAGGTAGAAATCAACTTGAGATTATTGTATTACTTGGGTAGTTTGGATAAATACGTTGTTAGTGTATGTTGCAGGGCCGGATTTAGGACCAGGGGCGCCACGTCTTGGGGGGGCGCTTTCTTCTTGTTTTTTTGTAGATACTAGTTATATTCCTATCTGAAAATTAAATTTAACATCTATTAGAATACTATAATCTTACTCAACAAAAATTTAAGACTTAATTTTTTAGGTTGACTTAAAAAATTTTTTAAATTAATCCATTATACATTTTTATATAGTCATAAAATTGGTAAATTAATAAGGAATGGGGCTCTCAGCTCTTATTGAATAAATGATGTACTATGAAGTAGGGGCGTTGATTTTTATTAGCCTAGGGGCGTCTTTTAAGTAAATCCGGCCCTGGTACGTTGGGTTATATAAGATAATGAGATAATAAAATAATATTCGAGTCGTAATTAAAAATGTACTTGAAGTGTTTTTTCTTTTGGTTTCATTCAGGCGGATGCTCTAAAAACAACGAAGCCCTAAAATCACAGACTGCAAGTAATGTGACTTTTAGCACTGATCAACGCAATGAAAATAGCACGAATATTCCGAAAGATTTGAAGTCCGAAGATTAATGGAAAAGATTATGATGTGCGGTATGTAGTATTTATTAGCAGTGTTCGTTTTTTCATCTAGATATCATTTGAATTTTTCTCATTTATTGATGTATCGATATTTATATTTGGTAAGAGACAGAATTTGAAGAATATGTTAAAGTTAAAGAATGGTTAAAGTCCTTAAAATGTTACTTTAAATATATATCTCTTTATACATTTTAAATTAGTTATTTAATAATATAATATACTAGTTTGTAGTTAAATTATAAATAAGTTTCATAATAATGGCCTCTGTACTATGCATTTTATTTTTTGGTTGTGAGTAATCAGTTTGTTTATAATCTTTAATTTTTTTTTTTTTGCTTCGATTAATAATCATTGTAAACTCTATGGCTAATGTAGAAACTAAAACACTAGTAAATTATCTGACATATTTTAAAATTACATTACAATTATTTGTAAAAGTTAACTGTAATCATTGTAATTATGAAGAACCCGTGTCAGCACCAGCTTACAGGATCATTTATCTATTTGAACTAATAAAAAATTTTCAAAATTCTTAAGAATAAATTTAGTGTCTATGAAGAAAAATACCCTGAGACAATAAAAAAATAATGTAGTAGTATTAATAACTTAATATCAAATTGTTTTATAGTACTTTTTCAAATAATTATTTATACTTTCATCTTTATTGAATATATATACCTATTATTGCAAGTTTGAAAAAATATCTTATTTATTGAAATATTCACTTATATTGAATGTAAGATTATTTTTGGCGATTCCTGAAAAAAGTTACCAAAAATGACAGAATATTATAATAAGAATTACCCATTTCCCCCAGAAATTGAAATGTCTGATTCTGACAGAAAGAAAGCAGATAAAATGAATTTTACGTAAACTCCGTCAGTGAAAATTAATACTTATATATTAAAAATTGATCAAATCAAACATGTAATATTATTATTGTACTTTATATTAGGTAAAAAAATCAGTTTACATCTTAATAAACATAAACATTATATATATAAAAAAAATATCGATCAAATTAAACATTTAATTTCATTGTATTTTATATGTTAAGTCAAAAAATCAGCTCAAATCATAAAATAAATGTACATTATTATGAAAAAAAAAATAATAACAATCAATTAAATCAAACGCGTAATGTTGTTATTTTACAGTAAAACAAATAAATAAATATCATTTGAAAACAAATTTCTTATCTTCATTCAGAATCTAAAATGGAAATAATTTTGAGTTAAACTATTATAAAATACTTTTGTTATAATCAATAGTAATTTTTATAAATGTACACCTACGTATAGTTGGTATCTAGTATCTATACTACACGCAAACATTACACAAGCATTCGATTTCATATTTTTTTTAAAAAAAGCTATAGATAGGAAATCATATTATAAATCACCCATATTTTATTATCCTAACATAATTTTGTATAAACTGTTTAACGCACATTGACACATACTATATTTCATATATTTCATACATAAATTAATATTATTATGTTTACACCAGTAACCACTCACCAGACTACATAAAATTATCATGTATATTTATAAATATTTATTTTACTGTACAGTGTACATATAGATACTAGACATAAATAATGGTATTTATTGAACCAATTGATATTTATTTTTTATTTTTTATTATTATTATTTTTATTTTTGGTCAGTTTAAATGAAATCAACCTAATTTTAATGAACTGACACACGAGGCTTGGGAATAAGCACCGCTCAAGAGCAGGCCTGGTTGAGCACATATCCTATGTAATAACCTGCAGATAATGATTTGTATTTATAGATAGGTACAATACTGTTGGAGGTACACTGAGAATTTAATTTAAAACAATAATTTGTCAATTGAATTTAAATTAATATTATATCAATTTTATTAATGTACGTGTGTTCAGAACTAAAACTAGATTCTGATATATTACAATTATTTTGTTCGACGTCTGATGCCAGGAACTTTTTTACATTTTTTAAAATCAATAGACTGATTTGGCAGCTTTTTCTTTACCAAACTGTATTGTTCTTTTTCTTCAGGTTTGTTATTGTTATTTGAAGCTTCTACAGATCCATCGTCAATTTTTAAATCTGAATCAAGAGAGAACATTGAATTAGATTTTGATCTTGTCAAACCACAGTGAACAAATAACTTTCTCTTATTTAATTTATCACTTTAAATCATTCAAAATACCAAATTAAAAATTGAATCATTAAGTACTAAATTAAATATAGTTGAAACTTAATTTAATTAACTCACCATTCATCTGAACTTTTTCAATTTTTTCTCCTTCTTCAATTATAAGCTGATGATATTCTTCTGGTAAAGTAAAGTTTTTTTGATCCACATTAAAATGTATTCCTTCTATTTCATCCTAAAATTATTTATATCATTAAATATATTGTAGTTATTAAATTCTGCATATCAAAACAAATTTAAATAATAATTTTGAGCAAAGTTTATTACTTACAGCGTTATCAATGTTCCAAGAGCTAAACAAAAAATCCCAAATACACTTTGTAGGAATATCTGCTTCAAATTTTTTACATAATTCTTGTTGTAAGAATAGCATGTTAATATGCTTATTTATCCCTGAAATCAAATTAAATGTGTACATTTATGTGAAATACCATATTTTATAAGTTAAAATATAGTGCTAGTAATTACACATATTCTATAGAATGATGGAACAGAAAATAATAAACACCAAAAATCATTATTTTACATGTTAATTGTATATAGCTTAATATTTAATTAAGTACTATCCACGAACTAAGATATACAGGACTGAACTCTCATGGTAGGAGGAGGCGGGTGTTACGGTCAGGTAATCTTGCGCATTTGTACTACGGTGAACATATCACCATCTATCAACATCATTATTAACTAACATCTAAATCTATTAATAACACCGAAATTATATTAACAAATAATATTTTTTGGGCAGGTTTGTATGTTTTTTGAATATCTAATACTATTACTATTATTATTTATTTATTCTGCGCTATTACCATAGATCAATCTATTCTAACACCGTTAATCACGAACTAAGATATCTTAGTTTGTGCTGTTAATGAATAATTAAATTGTAATCCGTAATACCCGTGTGGCGTGTATTTAGTTTACATTATTTAAAATGGGCCGATTATGTAATGTGTTGAATTGACCGACACGTAATTCTAAAGGTCCCCATCTGCAACGTGCGACATTGTTTTCAGTGCCAAAAGATGAGGGTTTGAAGTGTCAGTGGGTTGATATAGTTTGTGCAGTTAATAATCGTGTTTTAAACGTCAAATTTGTGTGCGAAAAACATTTTAAACCAGAAGATGTTAAAAGAACATACTATGGTTCTGAAAACTTTAATACTGAGGTATAGAAAAATTATGTCAATTGACGAGTTACATAAAAAGTTTACGCATACTTTAAATATATTATTTATTTAAAATCAAAGTTTGTAACATTGAATAATTATATATAGTCTTGGGCTCTACGTTCACGACCAGAACTGAATTATGGAGCAGTTCCTTCCATTTTTGAAACTTCAACATGTCACATACCAAATTTATCACCATAAGAAAATGTTAAGATTGTTAGTATTTGATGTTATTTAAATAATATATAGTGTATATAGTTGCCTATATGCCTACTATACAAATATATAATATTTAATTAAACCAACAATTTTATTATAGGAAACATTTGAAGATGTTGTTAAAATAATAAAAAAAGTTGATTTACCAGTTGGCTGGACTTATCATTTAGAGAGTAATCTAATAGCTTTTTGCTTTTTAAAATCATTTATGAGTGAAAGTCTATTAATGATGATTGAAAAGCAAATTTTGGTTAAAGTTGATTTAAGTATCTCATATTACTTTACTAATAGAAAACTAGACCTCACACATTTTACATTATTAGTTAAACATTTGCCTACAACTAAATTAAACATTGAGAAATCAATACTAAAATTCAGCCAAATGGCAACATGTATAGGTGGACCATCAACTGACAACTGTCCAGGTAATAAAACATGGATAGTAGTTTACAATATTTTATTTATATGAAATGAAAGTAATAAACATTATTAAGTGTTATTGAATTTTGAAGGAATTAGAGTAAAGTATGCTACATTAGATCCAACAAATATCTGGCGCAGTCTTAAATGTGATGTCTTTACTCTTATTAAGTCAAAACAAAGATGCAAGTGGTGTGTACGATTGATGAATGTTTCAAGAGCTATGAAATCAAATATTAAATTATCCCAGAAATTAAACAGAAAAAAAAGAATAGGTCCTACATTAACACCTAATAGAACTGAGACTCTTAAAAACTTATTTAAAGCTAACACAACATACAAAAATCAAATTTAAGGTAGATAGTATTAGTTTCAACTTAAATAGTAATTAAATATTATATAGAAAATTATTCAAAATAAATAAAGTATTACCAATAATTTATTGTTCATCAGGAAAGATAATATTATTCAAATTTTGAAGGAAAAATTTACTCAACTACAGAATAAAATGAAATCTGTGTCTAATTCTCATGTAGATTATTTAATTAATAAAATGAACCTTAATGAATCCCAAAGTATTTTAATAAAAGAAATAATAAATTGCAGTAAAGTAAAAAGTATAAAAGGGCGTCGTTATTTGGATGACTGAATGTTATTATGTATGCTACTTTACATTAGGTAAGATAAACTTGAATTATAAACATTGATTGGTTTTATTTATTACTGTTATCTATCTGGATGCAATATTATAGATCAACATGTATATACAAGTTTTTACTTGATCAGCAGGTATTACCATTACCTTGCCCAAAAACCATTAGACGATACCTGTCTTTAGTTAAATCTAAATGTGGGTTTGACAAAGATTTTTTTCTGTTCTTAAAAAAAAAATTTTCTTTGATGCCAACGAGTAAAAAACATAGAATGTTAGTTTTTGACAAAATTTCACTCAGGGAAAGTATTAATGTAGATACAAATACACTTACATATTGAGGTTTTGAAGATTTTGGAAATGATGTAGAGCACAACAAAACTGATAAAAAAAGTAATCATGGCTTAGTTTTTCTTTTCCAAAGTTTATGTGGCAACTTTTCTCAGCCTATTGAAATATTTGCTGCACATGGAAATGTTAAAGGTGTAACAGCTTACTTTAAACTATTACCTTTTTTTAATATTAATTATTATATATTTTAGAAACAGTTTTAGCTCAAATTATTATGAAAGCAATTATTTTACTTGAAAATAGTGGTGCTTTTGTTGATGGGCTTGTATGTGACGGAGCAGCTACTAATAGGAAAATGTGGACCATTTTTGGAGTCGGTGGAGTAAAAGATAATATAAAACATTACTTTACCCACCCATTAGATGATAATCAAAAAGTGTTTGTTTTTTCTGATGTTCCACATCTAATCAAAAATATTAGAAATAGACTTCACGATAAAAAATATTTAAAGGTCTTTGATATTACTATTACTAAAACTATTACAGCTTTATTATGTTTATCCCAGTTATTATTTTTATTAAATTAAAATTTATAGATAAGTCCTGAAAAAAATAATGTAAGTTGGTATCATTATGTTGAATTACACAATTATGACAAAAGTAATCCAGCTATCAAAAGAGTATGTCCTAAATTCACAGATAGACATCTTAAGCTTGATACTTTGTCAAAAATGTCTGTAAAATTAGCCACCCAAGTAATTCCTAACTTTTATTTGGTATTATAACTATTTTCTATTAATACATCAGTTTATTATAGACCTGGATATTTTATAATTTTGTAGGTATTCAGTGACTCCGTTTCTGATGGGCTTAAGTTTTATAGGGAGTATCAAAAAATGACTTGTCTTCAAGGATCTTATGAAACGGAACAATTTACTAGAATTATGAATAAAACTTTAAACGCATTGAACAGAAAGTATCCGGCTGAAGGGATTAGGAAAAATGGTGCTAATATTGAGGTTCAAATTAGTATTTATATTTTATAGGAATTAGTTCAAATGTTTGAGTTTTTGGTTAGATATTAAAAGAAACTTTAAAATGGCTTGATAACTGGGAACAGTTTGTTATTGATGGTAAAATTACAAATGAAGAATTTTTAACAAAATCTACGTCAGAAGGTTTAAGAGTTTCAATCTCATCAACAATAGACTTAACCTTATATTTATTAAACGAATGTGAATTTAAGTATTTTTTTAGTAACAAAATGAACCAAGATCGTCTTGAAATATGTGAAAAATCATATGTCATACTTGTTTTGTTTATGACTCTAAACACATTTTTTTCAGCAATTTTTCGGTATGATTCGACAGGCCACTGGTCCAAATGACCATCCGTCAGCGCCTACATTTTTGCAGGTTTATAGAAATGCTAACTACTTATTTTATTTTAAAACCTCCCAAAGCAGGAAATTGTAAAATTCTTCATTTATCATGTCCCAAAATAACTGTATCTGATATAAAAGACATATTTCAGTGTGAAGAAAGTGAAAGATTAATAAAAATAGCAAATCTAAAAATAAAACTTGATGAACTTGTAGAAGATGATAATTATGAATCAGAAGACATATTTAGTGATCATGATTATTCAATAGTACCAGCTAAAGACTGTGTTACATATTATTATATTTGTGGATATTTTTGTCTTGTATTCAAAAAACGTACTACTTGCAATATTTGTCTTTCAGCTTTTAATGAAGGTAAATACTAAGTATAAAATATTTAGTCTGCATTTATAAACACTGTTATTTTTTTACAAATTTTATGTTATTTTTGTTAATTATTTACTTTTAATTATTTACACTGTTATTTTTTTAATTATTTTATAAATTTTGTTTCATATGATAAAGAAAATGCATCTCATAATCAAGCAACATTATTAAATATAAAATCTAAAGGAAATCTAGTTCATCCAGATTCAACTATGTACTTATTTATATCACGTTTAGAAAGGGCATTTGAAAGCGACTGTAGAAGTCCAAGTGCATTTGATGATACTGTTAATGACATTTTAGAGAATAGTACAGATCTTAATTTTCATTGTAATGAGCATAAAACTGATATTATTAGTTCTATAATTGTTTACTATGTTACTATGAGGATGAGACAATATTCTTGTATGCATAATAGGGATCAATAAAAAATAAGTACTAAACAAAAAAAATTATCGAAATTAGTAAAACATTAAATATAAGTCATTAACATGTAATAATAAGTAATATATTTTCAAAATATCGGTATTCCAACTACCTACTATTAGTATATTTATATACCTATGTTTGAAGAGTTAGAATAAAATAAAACAATTTATAAGTGTTGTAAAAAGTTTTTCTATTTTAATGTATCAATGGTAGTTCATTACTTCAGTTAAACCGATAGAGTGCGCCACGTACACCGATGTACACAAAAGCAAAAGTACTGGACCTCGATATCAATAAGTTGTAACCAGTCCTGTATAGCTTAGTTCGTGGTACTATCCATATTAAATGTAAAAAATTGCAAACTCAAACAGTGTATAAAATAAAAAATTTGCACATTTTTTCAAAGGATTTCCATAGCATAAAATGTGTTTTCATGTCATATTATACCGTTTTAAATGTTTATTTGGTTACTATAAAAAATGTGATAACAAAAAGTTTGATTTATTGTTGATTTGTTGGTTATTTCAGTAACACAATGAATAAAATTTATTTTCACATAATTTAATTTCGCTATCTTTATATCTTATACTTAATTTGAAGATCACTTAGACCGAAACATGAAGTTACCAATAATTTTTATAATACTTCGACCATTGTGATTTTAGTTAAGCGAAGAAGCTAGTGTTTTTATAATGATGTTTATTTTTATTTTTTATATACAAATAAATATATATATGTATATGTATATATATATATATATATATACATACATACATATAAAACACTTCTTCAAAAATTTCAATCAGCAGATTTTTGAAACTAGATTTGCCTCAAAATTGTACTTTAAAGAGATCATTTTTTGAAATTCTCAATTTTTTTTTTCAAGATTTGGGAAAACTAACCAAGTTTGAATAAAAAAGATTGGAAATATTCCATTTTAAATCCAAATTTATGAAAATTTAAACTGAAATAGAAATTTTAGAATATTCATAATATTTAAAGAAATTTTTAAAATGTGAAAAAAATTTTGGAAATTTTTTTATAATATATTTTATTCTTTAATTTTTTTCCTTTTCTTTATTTGTTGGATAAAAAAATTTAAAGTATAAACAAGAATGCCGGACATACTTTGTGTCACGGCTATTCTTCGCTTTTCGAGTAGATACTCTTGGTGGGTGTATTGAAAATGACGACTATAAAACTGTTTTTTATATTATTAACTTCTTTCGTTCAGAATCGTCTTATTGAAGAAATTATTTATCGTTTCTTAAAAATTTATTACACCCACCAAGTGTATGAACATCTGACCTGTGATATAGGGTATGTCCAGCTTTTATGTCTACACTTTGCTTTATTTCATTTTACTTTTCTTATTTATTTATACTTATAATTATACGCAATACCCTTTTACTTATTGCTTTTCAAGAGTATTAATCTTCATTAAACAATTAGTTCTTACCATATTTTTTTTTTAGTAAACATAATACCAAAACTATTATTAACGCTACTAATACAATTTACATTTGCACAAAGTAGGTATGTTTTTAAAATCCAAATTATTATTTAACATAATTTCTTTTATTTCAAGCTAAATTTAATACAATATTATTAAATATTTTTTTTTTAACTTTGATTTGAATCTTATAATTTGTTAATTACAAATATAAAATGACACATAATAGAAAATTAAATATATATCAACAATGATTATTATAAATATAGATAGAAAGTACCTACTATATTGGAGATTATCCAGAATATTTTATGATAAAATATTATGTATATACCTAATACAAAAACATCTTTGGTCTAAATCATGACTTTTAGAACAAAAAAAAAAAATACTTCGAGTTGATATATAGGAAACTAATTATCAAAATAGTTATTTTATTATTTTAGAATAAACTGGTACGCATAAAGTTCTCTGCAGCTAAAGGCATTGGTAGCATCGTTAGAAATCTGTTAAAAAGGATGAGAAATATAAAACATTGTGTGTAAGATAAAAATACTGTTTCCACCTGTAATTAAATGTATATATGCTTATTTACCATATCAACTTATTAAAAAACTTTACCATATCAATTATTATTGAACTTTACCATATCAATTATTATTAAACTTATTATTAAACTTTACCATATCAACTTATTAAACTAACATATTATATACAATAAATACAAACCAGTAGGCTTCAATCTACTCATGAAACGAAGGATATGAAGTTTCATTTCCTTGGTAAGTTTAAACAAATTTTCCATGGATTCTGTGTTGCTTGTATGGTCCGCCATTGGACTTCAAAGGCGACACTAATAAATTTGAGACCTAAAAAACAATTATAATAATACTATAATATTATATTTGCTATTACTGTCATTATACAGAGCCACTGTATTGTGAATAAAACATATTATGTTAATAGCAAATCTAAGAAGTTGGAATTAGGGACACATAACATGGTTTCTAATTATAGAGAAGTGTAAATTTCAAATTGGTATTATAAAAAAGAAAATTAATTAACCAACTGAATAAAAAAAATGTTTATATTAATTTCCAATGCATATTTGTATTATTTTTATATTTTCTTCAAAACAAGTTGAAAGTGGCAATAGCTGTTGTTACTGCAATCGTCAATGATTATATTGTATGATCTATATTATAGTGTAGACTCTCACTTAAAATAACCAAAAATACAACTCAACAATAATCAAGATTAACCAATAGGTATTGTATTGAAAGGTCGTATTCGAATTAGACAGAAATAACCGAGCAATGTGTGTACTATCACAATAATTATCGTTATTATAGCTTCTTTACTCCTTTCAGAATATAAAATATTGCGTACCACTATTAGTTAGCCGTTACTAAAGTTATTAGTAATCTTTTAAAAATTTAATTTTTGAACAGGGGTGAGGTCAATTAAGTAGTAGGGGGCTATTTCCATCAGAACACATTCCATTAAATATCTGGGATTGGTATGATGAAGGTGTAAAAAAAAAAAATTAAAAATAAATTCATAAGTTGAACGAATAAATTTATTCTGAATAATTGTTTTATTCAGGAATAAAGTAATTCAGAACATTTTTTTATTCAGTACTAAAATTATTCAGAATAAAATATTCTTTATTCATGAATGAACCAGTTATCCATACTTTTATTTTTTATTCATTATTCAGATTTATTTTCGCCCAACTCTGCCCATGGTGCGAAGTATGTCTGGCTTTTTTCCTTAGTATACATTTTAATTTTAATTGCAGTGATAACTAAGGTTTAAATAATTAAGTAGTTTTTATCTAGAGTATATTTATTTTTATGTTCTATTTATTAGAAATCTATAATAAGATAGTAACATAGTAACATATAATTTGTCTAACATTTGAATATTAAAACAAAATATTATAATAATAACTGTTTAAAAATATTAGGTTGTATAAATATTTAAAATTAAAAATATTTCAAGTTTTAACATATTAAAATATTTGTTTGAAAATAATTATTTTTTATGAACTATGTTAAAACTCTATAATACAAATTCCTACAACCGGTTAGGTCACAAATTTTAATTTTCGATGTTGAGGTGGGTTAGCGAAAGTTTTATTAGACCACTCGGAAGTAGTTATACAAATGTAATGTTGAAACCAAAAATACAAATTGAGAGCAAATAAATGACGATGAGAAATTTAAATTTTCGATTGTTGGATGAGGGAGGGTGTAGATTAGCGAGATGTATCACCAACCTTCCTTTTCAGGGGTAGTTTTAAAAATTTGGTTTTGAAGCCTATCATACGAATTTAGACAAATGGCGTTTAAAAAGTTCCATAACAAAAACAAAATCTTAAATGTTCTATATGATGGGTGGAAGGGGGGAGTGAGACGTACCTATGTATAAGTATTAATCATTAAAACAGATACTTATACTACTGTACTATCTAATGCATAATGCATGTACCTTCTAAATATAAAATTTTAATTTGATATACTTGACACTAAACTACGCAATAAAACTTCACCTTACATCAGACATTGAACAATTAACTTATTTTTAAAGAAAATTATGTCAGTGGTTATCTTATTATCCAATAACCACCTGCTTGACATCACGACTACTTACCCTACACCTTAGGTAGATAATTCGGTAAAACCGCTTCCTTACTGGAACTCACTCGATTTTCAACTGAAAAAGTTAAAGCGAACGCTGAACAAACTAACAAATTTGGTGAAAACTAAACACGCATAAAAAAATAAGGTTATGGCGGAATACTATTAAACTAGTAAAATGAGCGGTGGCTGAGATTCATTGAACTCTATGATAACTGGAACGCTTACCATGCAGTGTTGACCGAGCGAGCGTGCCAAAAGGAGATAACAAATACAATAGGTGTATCTATCTTTGTTTAACATGTAGCCATAGACCTTATACTAATAGACAAGCCTTTTGTATATCATAAGCATTACGAGCCACGGTGAGACATTAACACAGTGACGCAGTAACATTTGATGTCAGGTTTACCACTGTATAATCTCTATTGTATAAAATAATATTGCATAGGGCATAGGTACACCAAATTCATATAAAATTAAAACACGCATTTTTAAGTAAATAAATACAAACTATTTTTAATAATTAAACAATGAATATAATAATATAATTATAACAGACATGATTAAATAGAATTTTAGTTTAGGTAGGTAGGTATACGGCTTATAATAAAAATATTTATCAACCTATTCATCAACCAAATATACTATACATTTCCTAGGCATTATAGAAGAATTAAAAAGCAAAATAATAATAATAATAAATATACCTTAAGTCAGAGTACAAACACTACAAACTTCTAAGTAAAAATAAGATTTATAATGTAAATTTTTAATATTTATAGTATTATGTTATCCTATATACCATGCTTTTCCCGCGGTTTCCAATTTTTCTTATCAAAGGGAAGAACTGTAGTAGTACCATATCAGGTACGGTTTTAAAAATATTGTACTCATTAATGCGCATGTGCGCAGTACAAGGTGTACCGCCAGCAGCGCCCTCTCGTCATATCGTTCGAACTGCTACTATTTCCTGTCTAATGTCTATCAGTATAAGGTCTATGCATGTAGCACTATTTAGGATAATATGTGTTTCTTTCACTTTGCTTTTACTTTAAAGCTATTTAAAGACGAATTTAGATGTTTGAAATTGCGTAACTGCTGCATCATGTCTCAGTAAATGGAATAGGTTATATAAAATCTATAAATTTTTGTGAAAATACCTATTCTTATAACTTAAAAGTAGTATTTTTAAATAGGAGTTTAAAATTATTCTGCTTCTCATATTGAATTGTATGTATTGTATAACCGCAAATCATAATATAATTGTTAATTGATTGCTTATATTATTATGTTCAGAATTATTTATCTTCTAATATAAGTTATAACTATTAAGAAACATAATTTATAATACGAGTAATATATTACATACATGTTCATGAATAAAAACAAATTATAGAACATATCTATTGTATTCATATTATAAAATTCTTTTGAACTATGTTAAAATTAATCTTATACAGTTTATAAAATGTGTATATAAAATAGTTCGTAACATCGTAGCAATAAAATTACCTTCACGTTCACTACCGATACTAGATGACTATTCAATATTAAAAACAGCATTTATGGTATATATTTTATTTAAATATTTAGCTAAAGTTATGATTTCAGAACAATACATTATTAAATGAATAATAATAATATAAATATTTAGGTATATTGTGTTTATAATAAATAGTACATGTGTCCTTAATGTATAAATAATAATAATAGACAATGTATAAGAATAAAGTCATTAATTAAGATGTAAAATTATGTATTCACATAAATACAGACATTCATATTATAAAATATAAATTAAAACCAATTTCAAATATTATTAAAATAATTAAGAGGATGCAACACCAGATATTTTTAAGAGATTTTTCATCATATTTACACATGAAACTTAAATTAAGATTTAAAATAAATACCTACTAATTATTAAAATAATATAGAACGTAAATTACTTTATACTTTAAGATGGTTAAGATATTATTAAACAGTCCATTTAAAAAATAAAAACGTTTTTAACGATATTATAAACACATTTAAACAAGTAACCTATACACAAAGACAGAGAAAACAACACCTATTTTATTTGTTATCTCTGTCTAACATGGTCGCTCGGCTTTATTTACATTGATCATATGGCCCGTAAGCGTTCCAGTTATAGAGTTCAATGCTGAGACTACGCAAAATTGATGATAACAGTGACAAATACAGTGGTAACTAAGCACCCGATTTTATTAGCCAAGTCATCACATCTATCAATTTTATTAATTCGCCATTGGCATGATCTGACCGGTCACGGTGGCCCGCGAATTTTAACGTCACTGATAAATAGATTGTATTGGATTCTCTCTCTTAATACTCTCATCCGAACCGTTTTGAGTAAGTGTATTACTTGCGTCCGCTTGGCATCTAACAATCCGCGACCAATTATGGCAGATTTGCCTCCGTCACGGGTATCTGAATGTCATCCCTTTTCTCGGGAAGGGATTGAATTTGCCGGCCCTCTGTTAATGACTGAGCATCGATTGCGAAAACTCCGGCAGTATAAGGTGTATATCGCTGTGTTTGTGTGTTTCGTCGTGAAAGCTGTCCACCTCGAATACGTATCGGACCTAACAACGGACGCGTTTTTGGCCGCGTTGCAACGATTTGTTGCACGTCGCGGACTCCCTACCGACATATACACAGATTGCGGTACGAACTTTGTCGGGGCGTCAAATCAGTTGTGCGCACTTATGTATGACCCAAACCACATAATAAGGATCGCCTTGTGGCCAATTTCCATTGTGCTTGGCATTTTAACCCGCCCGGTGCGCTCCATTTTGGGGGCTTGTGGGAAGCGGCCGTAAGTTCAGCCAAAAATCTTATTGTTCGTATAATGGGAGAACACAATCTCTCAGTCGAAGAGTTATGCACCATATTGTGCCGTATAAAGGCCATACTCAATTCCCGCCCCTTGGTACAGCTCTCTTCTGACCCATCTGAGTATGATTGTCTCACTCCTGGACATTTTTTGGTAGGCCGCCCATTGCTTGCAGTCCCAGAGGCCCACATCGGTGAAACAGCGCGTCCACTGGTACAACGCTGGAAACTGGTAAACCAAATAACGCAGTCGTTTTGGCGTCGATGGCGCAATGAATATTTAAACACATTACAGATTCGCAATCGGTGGACTA
>JAIPRM010002078.1:0-28378 GCA_025469315.1 Stegophylla sp. TES_Ste_2020 | reverse complement strand
TTTCTTCAGTAAAACGATTCTGAACGAAGGAAGTTAATAACATAAGAAAAAAAAAATATTCAAAAAATTTTTTTCACATTTTCAAAATTTTCTTGCGCCAAAATCTTTTTTATAGGATTTTCTATCTATGTTTAAATTTTCATAAAATTCTGATCAAAAAATGATGGTTTTCGAGTCGTTTTTGTCAAATTTTGAGTTGTTTTTTTCCAAAAAAAACATTGAAGAATTGAGAAATTCAAAAAATACCCTCTCTAAAGTACAATCTAGAGGTGAATCGGGTTTCAAAAAGTTATTGATCGAAACTTTTAGACAAGTATTTCTATACGAAAAGTTGTACACAGAAAAAAAAAAATAAAAAAAAAAAATATACATCATTGTAAAAACACTAGCTTCTTCACTTCGTTCAGAATCTAAAATAAAAAATGGTTAAATTGATAGAAAAATAAAAAAAATTCGTGTCAAGAAATAAAGGAACGCGGACACTAATTTATATTTTATAAATAAAGTATATGCAATTAAATTTTGAAAATTTTAATTCCTCGTGCCGAATTTACAATCGTCCACCCTATCTCATCCAAGCAACCAGTCGCGTTACTATATATATATATACCTATGAAAGTTTGAAATTCACTGCATACTGTAGATCTGCAAACATTATACATTTTTAACTTCTGTAGGAAATAAATTTTCGAATTTAATTCTATTCATTATAATATCTATGTTATATAAAAATAAAGACACTAATTTTGTATTTATTTTTAATTTCATTTTAGGAGATAAAACTATAAAAGGCTCGTTGAGAGATTTATCTTAGCAGTTCATTTTACTTAAACATTACATCCCTCTTCATTGAAAATTTCTGCTCACACCAGTACGCCATTATATTATTGTACGCGTGGGGAATTTTTTTTTTTAATAAATTTTGCTAGTATCAACTTTTATTATTTTATCAAATAAAATTTATATAGCTACCTGCGATTCGGAAAATTTTGTGAGAACTAAAATAAAATTTTATAATTAACATATTTTTAATTATAAGTTTTTAACGAAAACATATTGTCCCGAATTTGAGCGTTTCAAAAAAAAAAAATAAATAAATAATAATTAGTGGTAATTGTTAAGGAGGCTGCTTGTAAAGTGCTATTTAAGGTAAATGGAGTGAGCCAGTGAGGGAACTCATTGCGTGCCCCTATTGCAGGACTGTTTTAATATGTATATACTCGAAATGAAGGAAAAAAGATTGATTTATTTATTATTTTATTTTTTTATTTTAATTTTAAGTTGTCGAGAGTAATACGCTATTGAGCATAATGACAGTTTCTAGGGGATTTCGATTTCGTTCGAGATATCGACGTGAAAAATAAAACGTTGATATTCACAGATTCCACGACGAAACAGATTTCTATCTATAAGAACAACGTAAATGATACACGCAAAATCATTAAAATCCTAAACTCTATTACTTCTCTATTATTTAACTATTATTACTGTTTTTTTTTTTTTTTTTTTTCGTTAATTATTGTTGTTGTTGTTTATCCGTACAGGGTTGTCAAGACGCAGTGAAACGTGTGCAGTGTTCGCCTCACCACTGGTCTACGTTGGCTTCGGTGTCATACGATTTCACGACAAAGTAATTATGATAATTTATTATCTTCTTTTTCTTCGTGTTTTCGGTCTTTTTCGTCTGTCCGACATTATTCGCGTCTCCACATATTCTTTTCTAGAGCCAATTTCTCCTGCAATATTCTTTTGGCTTCCTCTTTTCTACGTTTCTTTTTATTTTAATCTCAGGCGAACCAGTGGTCTTTTTCTTCGAGGGGCGTTTTCTAGCGCTTTTTTTACCAGCAAACATTTCCCTTACGCCATGCTCTATTAGCCTAAAACCCTTAAAATAATCTCTTACCTGCAACAGCTGTACAATTCGAATGTCTGGAATGATGTAAAACCAGAATTGACCGAAAATAAATATTTGTTAAGACCAGAATTGAGTTTTAATTTAAAAATTTCATGACACATAATTTTGGTTGTACATAAAGCAAGTTCTCTAAGTATCTCAACTTTGATCCTATATTCAATATATTTTAACACAAAGTTGTATTTTTTGAAATACACGCATTTGCATTTAAAATAAATTACTCGAATACTTCACAGTTTATAAGATTGAAAAATACCCATGTTTTTTCGCTATCTTATGACAACCTGAATTAATCCGAATAAAACCGTATTTAAAGGGGTTTGAACGCTCAAATAAATACTCGTAATTTGCTTAGAAGTTTTCAAATACCCTAATTTGCTCTTGAAAATAATAACTTGAATAAATATTGTTATTTTCTTGTGTGTATTTTGAATAATGAATGCAATACAATTGTAATGATGTAAAACTGATGTAAATATTAATTAATTATAAATATTTACATGTTCCACACATGACAAATAATATCACATTTAGATACTTTAATATTTTATTAAAAATTTGAAAATATTTACTTTGCAACATAGTATAAATATAGAGATAAAATAAATAATGTTTCTAATATTAAAATGATAAAAATTAAAGTTAAATTAAAGTCAAAATAATTTTTAAGACATTATTAAATTTAAAATTATAAAACTAAAATAATATGTTCTATTCAAGAATATAAAATACAAATAAAAAATACTTAATTAATTAATTTTATAGATTTTTATTTAAACCTAAATAATACGATATGTATATGATTTTTTGACTACAAATTTTATATTATTTAAATTTGAACATTTATTTAGCTGAAATAAGTATCACAATTAACTTATGTCTACCTAAGTTTTGTTGTGCGCAATTTATTTTTACATTCAGTTAAATCAATAAATTCCAAATACTTATATTCATATAAAATAATTAAAACTGATCACTTTGATTTATAAAGAATTAAAAATTTATCGTACCTATAGATTTGGATCGTCTTTAGGTTATCCTGATTTCATTTAAAATTTTAATAAAATAGTAACTCAGAAAATTCAAAACTTTTCATAGACGACAGTAAAAATGAAGTTAATAATATGCAATTAGCGCCATACTATTTATTTTTATGCAATAATAACAGTATTTCAATAGTCTATCAATAAAGGATGACATGTGTAGGGGTCAATCGTCAACAATAACCAACCAAAAATGGATTTTTATTTTATAACCGAACACAGACAAACTAATGATTCGTATCCAAATATATTTTTAAAATTTAAGAGAACTGTTATTTTTGTTCACGTTCCTCGAAAATAAAATGAATTCGTTCAGCATTGCAATAAATAACATACGGTCGATAGAGTTATATATACATTAACATTATATTTTATTAAAAAAAAAAAAAAAAAAAAACACTACCAATAATATATAATATATACACAAATAAATTGTATAAATTTATAATATGGAAAATTACAAGATGTATTTCTAAATAAATTGTCGTCTCATTTTCTATAGGATATGGGATTACAGTACGTCGTCGGAACCGTGCCAGAGCCATCAAAACCATTCCGACTACGTGTATGGCCTTGACATTAGTCCTTGTCAGGACGGATTGATGGCCGACTGCGGTTGGGACGCGGAGGCGCGGGTGTTCCAGATCTGAGCGACAACCTTTGCGCCGGGGCCGACCTCAGGGCTCTCATCTCACTGTTGGTACGCCTGGTACAGGATCGGCGTGTTGGTCGGCGTTATGGCGTAGCCCAACGCGTTGGCTTTGCTTCCGGCCTGTTGAGGCCTAGCAGCGGCGAAACGGTGCGCCGCCGGTGCTTTGGCGGCCAATTGAGGAACCGCACGGTAATAACCGGATATCGGTTCGGCCGGTTCCTGTGCTACGGATTCCGGTTCGCTGGCCTGTGTGCAAATCACCATTATTATTATTATTATTATTATTATCCACAATGTTTGTTGATTTTTATCGTTGATTAGTGTATACTGTTTATTTGCAAAAAAAAAAAAAAAAGCAACAATATATTATATTATACATTATTATTGCATTTTTTCCCTCGTGGTTGCATCCAAATTCCGTCCCAAGTATAAAAAAATCGAATTCAAAGACATACTAATGCCCTTTCGTTTTATTTTTTCAATTATAAAAAATCTTTTGGGAACTTTTAAATAATGTGTTCAACAAGATTCCTACAAAAAATTGTGAAGCACAATAGAACAAAGGAAATTTACATTGACAAAAGCTGATTTTTCAAAATAAAAATAGTTGAATGCAGTTCAGCTTGAATTTCATGATCAGAATTTGTAAAAAGTATTATGTTGTATGTTTAATCCGATTACAATTTGTTTTTGAAGTATATATTTGTTTTGATTATAAACATGACGGTTTCATTTGGGCTATTTAATATTTTATATTTGCCGTATTGTTTATCATTAATATATTTTATGTATATACATTTTAGCGTTTTATTGTATTAATTTAAATTTTAAATTTGAATGTATTATTTTGTTATCGATTTGGGTTTTATGCATTTCACAGTAACAATATTTATATTTATTGTTTTGAATATATTTACGAACGATTAAATTATGAAACCGAATTGATATTGCAAGTTAACTTTTCCTTTTTCCTTTTTTTTTTTTTGACCAGAACTTAATTGGTAAAAAAAAAAATGTTCTCGGGACGAAACTCCGATGCAGCCTTTCTTTTATTTGTCGGGGGTGTACGTACTTGGTATGAGATGTATTGCGGCTGCGGTTGGGGCTGGGCCTTTCTGTACTGCGGTGGTGCCGGTGCCGCCGATTGTGGTGCCGGGGTGGGAATCTTTACTTGGATATTGGTCGGTTCTCGGCTCACTTCGGCTTTGAATCCCTGTCACACATTAAGATACAAAAATGTAATATTTTTTCCTAACACCAACTGAATAGATAGTAAAATTAAAGTAAAAAAGGAAATGTCTTAAAGAAAAAAATGATGAATCTTCCAAAGAGGTGACCAAGGTAACATTTTCAAAAGCTTGGATAATATTTGAGCAAAAATAAATATATTTCCCTCTAACAATAAGCGAACGTTTTTGAACGTTTAAAAACATTTAAAAAAAACTTTCTAGACCAAAGTTCAAAGTTTGGAATTTACAAGTGTTTAGTGACTAAGTACAAGACTAAGTTATTAAAATTTAGTAATTTGTCCAGCTTTAAGTACTTTAAAATATAATATTTGTTGATTGATCATACACTTTGCCGTTAATTAACAATAGTTTGCGGAATTAAAACGTTTTAAAATATTCATCTATGGCTAGAGCGGAATATTGAGATATAATTGAAATGATCAAAGTTTTGAATATTTTACTTCTATTTAATATATCACTTCTTTAGAAGACTATTTTTTTTCTCTTTGTTTTTTAGGATATTTCGATGAAAAGCATTTGCTATCAAACATTTTTTTTTTCTTTAATGCCATTATCACTTTATTCTCAAAAAGTTTGAACACACATCTGAAATTCAATCTCGGACTTTTGAAACAAAGTTAGTCCGTTTGACTTCTAGATTATTAGTAACGGTTTGTGACTCCAAAATAGAATGACAAAAATCTGATTTCAATAAAAATCGTCAATAAAAACTAGTCGATGCGATTCGTATAAGATAATATTGCTTACAGTACGTCAGACACGACTATGCGTTTACATTCGACGTCGAATAAAATATAAACGCTCGTTTATAATATTTTGATATCGAATTTCGCGAGTCATATTGTAATAATCGTTTCAAAAGTCTTATTACGCAATTATTCTCGAGTATATAAATCGATTTTGAACATTAATTTCACGACGAAACCGGTTCAACCGAGAGACTGCCTCGATAGAGATAACCCATTTCGTATTAAATCGATCATATCTCCCGCGTGTTACGTACGGTATATTGTGTATTGTATAATAATCGTTATTTCTGATTTAAAGACACCTAACGTTCAGCGCTCGAGAACGAGTTTGAGCGGGAAAAATCATTGTGGATTTAAATCGGCAGAGAAAAATAACAGTGCTGTTGAAGCGTTTCGAAAAAATTTAAAAATATTGTGGTAATTGATGATTAACAATCGTTTTGTGAAAATATGACACATTGAAAACAGACGTGATACGTTCGGAATATTAAATCCGTGTCGATAACATTTTAAAATTACTCTGAACGCGATATTTATTTTCTTTAGACACATTATAGTGGCTCGAAAATCCATAATTCGACGGTAAAGAAACTAACCTCTTCGGGATCGGCGGTGTACGTCACGGTACGGATAAATCCGTCGGAATCCACGACGCTGTAACTTCCAGAAATCTTTTGTCCGTCTCTCTGCTCCTTGCGGTTATGGTAGTTTGTCGATTCGTCATCGCTGATGTCGAACGAAAACTGGTATTGAGCGTTTGGCTGCAATGAAATAAAGAAACATATTATTTTATCAAGTATTTTCAACGGGTTTATTGAGAGAAATATTTTAATAATCGTTCTACATTATTAATGACATCGGAAACTAAACGTTGTTGTTTACAATAGAATAAAAAAAATCTAGCTAAAATATATCATAATATGTGGATATTATGTATTTCACACGAACTTTTATTAGTTTTAATAAATCGCGGATCCTAGTCGTAATTTTCGAGAATCATCGACTGACGAGCTTTGTATTCGACGGACGTCTTGAATATAATACACGAATAATTTCCGTACGAAATACCGAAGTCTAATAAGTGATCGTCGGTCGTTTAGATAGAGATAATCTAATTTTCTTTTATTTAAATTATATATATATATATATATATATATATACACGTACTATGCATATTATTAGTCTACCGTGTAAACTAAAAATCCGATTATTCAAACGTTGAGTTTTATTTTAATCGCATAAATATAGCCCGTGTTGTTATCGAAATATAAAACACTATTTGCCAAACGATTATATCGATTAGATTAGGTTGACAATGTTAGGACATGAAAAAAGTAAAAAAAAAAAGAACTCATTGATTATTAAAAATATCATTATAATCTTTGTTTTTCAAAGCATACAATTTTAAATAAACTTATACCTTTTACACAAAACGGTTTTAACCAAACGTGATTTCGAAATTTCAAACATTTTTTTCGGACCAGTAGTTATATTTATTTTAAACACTTGAATCAGGTATTTTTATTAAATTTTACGTCGTTGATAAATATTATTTTTTTATTGCGACAAAGAGTATTTTCTTCAAAAAAATTTCATGTAAACATTTCATATTCAAGCTGTTGTAATATGTCGCATTTTTATTAAGATTTCATTCATTAAGTTTAAATTAAACAATATTTATCGATGCATTATAGTTTGTATAATAAAATGCCAGATTTTTCTACAAAAGTATAGAAATTCGAAAGTCAAAGACTGTATATGATATTTGAAGAATACGGTTATGAAAAAAATATACAAAATTATCAGACTTATGTCCATTTACTCGTATTAGAGAAAAGTCGGAGTTAAACATTTTTCAACAATAAATAGTATTATTTAAATTTGCATAATTTTTTCTCGAGAAATAAAAGGCATTGATCTAAAACACAAGACAAAAAATGTTCCATAAGAAGTTTCTCAAGACAACAGGACCGAAAAACAAATTAAAGAATAATCCTGTAAAAATAAAAAGAGACGTATTTTCACCTTAAATTACTTTGAGGTTTTTTATGGTCATAATACAATTATGACTGTGATTTTTATGAGATGTCCTATTTTATCTAGTGTTCGTAAGTAGAAAATGAGTTTTGAGCAATACTGATTATTTGAATATACTTTTTAATTTTCATTTTTCGGCAAATTTAATCATTTAAACCTCTTTTAAGGCATTTGTTGATGATTTTATGGCGTTTTAAGAGCATTTGTTTGTTTGAAAATATTAAATAGGGTATCATTATAATATAGTATAATAACCAGAGCCGTCTTAAGATTTTATGGGGCCCCGGGCTCAACATGTTTCGGGGGCCTTAAATTACCAAACTATGATATATTATACATTTTTAACATATAATGTATTATTATTTATTAATTTATAATTTTGATTTATAATTTCAGAATAAATGTTTAAGAAGTAATTAAGGAGAGATTAAGTCAGAAAACCAAATGGCGTAAAATTCTATAAAAAAAAAAAAAACAAATTGAAAATACACTCGTAAATTGTAATATAATAATAATTGTTTAAACTATTTTAAACACATTTAAAGGCATTTTTTTTCTGTACATTTTTCGAATTTTTTTTTAATCACATTTTTTTAAGAGAATTTGCTTGAGTTTTTCTTGGACAATAAAATTCCAGTCCTAATCATGAGGAATCTTAAAAAAAAAAAAAAGTGACGAATAATGTATGTTACTATAAACTATAAACTCGTTTTCATTTTGAACCGACGAAAGTGCAATGTTGAAAAATGGACGATTATGCAAGCGACGATAGTCTGCATGATAATAATATTATAATGTTATTAATTATCGCGTTATTTCACTATTTTTTACTATACGCGTTTGACGCGTTGTCACAATATTGTTATTATAAGTGGAGTATAATAAATGTAGGGACGAAATTGTTTTCAACAATATAACTTGTCACCGATGCAACAGCCACTGTAACACTGTAGCAGCCACCGTATAACCGCGCCGTCTTGTGGGTCACGTCCGTCGTCGTACACGCGAACAACGTTTCTAAAGTTTCTTCATTAGCCTCCTATCCGCTACAATTTGTCCGCCGTCGTTGTGAAACAACAAAAGTGAACGTCTTCTCATTTGCAGCTGCACGCGCTTTAATAATGATCCTGTCTGTAGACCAACGCGCAGCCACCGCTCAGCTCCGTGTGTTATTATTATGCAATTGATACGGTCGGGTTAAATCGTGACAACCGCACACGTCCGGTAACAATATTCAAATGTTATAATATTATTCCGATATTATTTATTATATACCTACCGATAAATACGCTGCAGGTAGTACATTGATTATAATACACACGCGTACGAACCCCGTGTAGACGATATTATTTCGTAATCGTTAAAAGACAACTTTTTAGATCACCCGTAACTACTTTCTAATAATAATAATAATAATAATATAACGATACGGTTTTAGTTACTCGATCGAGATTTTTTTTGTTTTGTTTTGACCCACCCGCCCCCGCGAGTACCACACAATTTCGAGGTACTTAATACTAACGCTGCTGTTTATTAACAATATTATCATTATTATTATTATTATTATTATTATTATTATTATTATGCTTTCCTTTGCGCGCCAACGTTGTTAGTATATTATTTTTTGATCCTGCAATAGAAAGTTATGTAAGTGACCATAGTGGCCGCGATTATCGATTGAATAACGAGCGCGGTACAGGTACAGGTCATTATGGAAATTTAAATCGAACATTGAACATAACGTCGATGTAACTTTCTTGGGAATTATATCATTCGATCAAAATTTATATTATAATTTTTTTTTTTATCTCGTAATAGTATTTTTGATTTCTCTCGGGATATATTGGACGATGGTATTAACCAAAACGTACGGTTACCGCGTATATCTGGTATTTCCAACACGTCTATGTACCCGACGAAATAAAATTACCGTAGTGGTATTAATTATTTTACATTTTTATGTACGTAAATATATAATATTTAGTTTTTGAAAACAGGTTTTAAACATTTGCACGGGTCTATAATATGCGTCTATACGAGTTATGATGATTACTTTACAATATCATAAGTATTTATTTCGAATATTTCATGAACTTTCAAATAATAATAAAGATTTTATTTTTATCAGGTTGTTTTATATAACTTTAAATAGTCCCTAACCCGTATAATGAGAACGAAATTGATTTATAATAACTAGGGCTCGGATATTAATGTCCTTAATGAAATGCAAAAATTACATAAAAAACTCAAAAATTCCCTATAATAATGCCTTTAAACGTATTTAAAATAGCTAAAAAAATATTTTAAATATTATATTACAATTTATCATAATTATTTTTAAATAGTATTTTACATCATTTGACCTTTTGACTCAATCCCTTTTTAATCCATTGATTTTGAAATTATTTACTAAAAAACTACATTTTTCCTACGTAGGAAAATATTTTACGTATCTTCGTTTTGCCAACTATAACCTGACTAAAATATATGATGAAGATACGCTGGTTGATATTGTCTCACAACAAAATACCCTAATAACTTAGAAAAATGCCCTAAATTTCATTTATAGGCAAATTTGCCTAGAAATTAGAAAGATTAAAATTGCAAATTGTAGTAAAGTAAATATTTTCACTCAAAACATATTATTATTTTCCATCTACACACCTACGTTTTGGAACACAGAAAAATATATATATTGCTCAGCTCTATGTATAATACAATATTACTATTTATAATAATTATTATAAATGGATTGAATTCTTCAAAACCAAACATATTTGTATTAGGTAGCTGTAAATTGATTAATAGTACGTATTCTTTGAAAAAAAAACAACAACTAAATCTCAGACTTCTAAAACGTATTTAACGAGTCTTGCATTAAAACACTGCACTCGTACGGGTCATAACGAACATTATTAAACTTGGTGTTACATAACGGTTTTGAAATGAAAGCAAACCTATTTGGCACTTCATTAAAACCAAAAACGCAATGGTTAAATCATACGTTTTTGTCCGGGAATTGTAACGCCTATTACGAAATCCCGTTTGGCCACCTATCTGCAGTTATTACGAACTTTACTAGAAAATAAAAAAAATCAGCTAAACGTACACTTGCTATATTCACTATTTACACTCATTATAAATACGTTTCAAACGTGCTGGTCGAATGTTTTGATGTCAATAATTTAGGACTTCAAAATATTTGTGTTTTACCGATTGTACTATGTGTCTATATAGGTAGAAATAAGTATAACAAACATATTTTGAACCCCTGAATTTTCAAAATCAAGAAAACGGTCATCATGAAATTAGGACGGGTCGACTGTATTATGGGGCGAAATGTTTATTTACTAAGTTAGGTTAGGTTGAAACACCCGAAAGATCTTGAAACACTTACGTTGTTGTCGTTCTCCTCGTCCTCCGGTTTTTCCGGCCTGTTGGCTCCCTTGGGTTTGGGCGGGCCCTTGGGGCGCGGCCCCGGTGCCCGGACAGCCGGTTGGTACTGCTGTTCCGGTTGATATTCCTCGAGCTGTTGGTACGACTGCGGCGGCGATTGGTAGGCCGGTTGCGGGGCGTACGCGGCCTGGACGGGCTGGTAAGCGGCGGCCTGTGCGGGTTGGTACGCGGCCTGGTACGTGGCCGGGGCCGACTGATAAGCGGGCTGCGGCTGAGCCGCGGCGGACTGTTGTGGGTACGTGGATCGCGAGCCCGACGACGACGGCGGCGGCGGCGGCGGGTAAGCGCCGCTGGTGGCCGGCACGACCAGCACTGGTCTGCGGATCGGTTGGCCCTTTTCCGGCTGCTGCCTGTCCTCCAGACGCTGCGACTGTTGCTGCGCTATGTACCGGGCGTACTCCTCTTGCGTGACGGGCACCGAAAGCGCGATGGCTGCGACGGCCATCACGACGAGACACTGCGCGTGCAAACAAACAGACGAAGTTAATATTCAACAACAACAGCAATAAATATAATATGTCGAAAGAGGTCACAGTTTTTGGTTTACCGCAGTATTAATACCGTGGTAACGTTCGTTTGTCAAAGAACTCGATCGCAACCAAGGAGCAAACGAAAAATATCATTTTTCCTTGGAAGTCCGTGGTATTTTCGTGAGATATGGCCCACCGGATTATTTGAATATTATACACGCGCGTGTAGACGCTCACTGAACACTGAAATGCGGTCACACGACCCCTACGTTTGCGTCATCGGAATCGTTGGGAAGAGAAAGCCGTATTTTTCCCTCTGTCACGTAAACCCATTCGGGTATTTATCTCATAGAACAGCCGTACAGAGATGGGGTTTGGGATAATATGATCCAGAGACAATTTGATCAGCTTTAAATAAATGAAATACAAATTTTTTTTTATTATATATATTTATTATTTAATTTATATTAATTTTTCAAAGTTGCCATTAATTTCTTGAAACGTGATGGAATCGACTCTGTCCGATTTATTGTATGCAAATTATTTGGAGAGTATAACAAGTATACGGGTAAAGTAAATAACATAAAAATTCGAATTCAGGAATTAAGCTGTTCATTTTATCCATGTACGGATGATAAAGAAACACATAACGACGTATTAATTTATCCCGACGGATCAAATTGTCCAAGCGGAATAATAAAATCGGTTTTTCAATATTTTGATCCGTTTATAATATTTTCGAACAGTATCAAATCGTTCCAAAAACGGATTAAATCGGATCATAATTTTGGTAAAACTGTAAGCCTGATCAAAATGTCCCGAAACGGATCAGAATATTTCACTAGATCAATTTGTCTCCAGATCAAAATATCACCACACCTACAGAGATAGATCCGAGGTGCACATTGTCCCTAGTCCTTTCTCTCTCTCTCTCTCTCTCACACACACACAATAAGTTTATGGGCGAAAACGGGTAAATACCGCGAGACAAATAGATCTAACGATCTAGCGTGTTTAGTGTGCACTTGCCTGTGTGATCATTTCGACCGGACTTGTGACGGTTTGAATTGACTGTGAACTGGCGCGAGACGTCTCAGTGACCCGACGATTAAGTGGACTTGCGACTACGACGATGGTGATCCCGGGTGAATGGTGTGCATCGGCGCCGGGCCCGGCGTTTTATACGAGCGTAGTTCGCGCCTACGCCGTGGCCGCCGCACGCTCTGATCGTGACGCGTTCACGATTTAGTTCCCACTTTCAGCCGGCTCGGCGTCCCCGCGATCCAAACTGCCGGCACGTTATGTCGTGAATTAGAAAGTGGTCCGTGTTGCACTGCCCAGTACAGTGCCAGTGCATTTGTGCGAACAATGGTCCTCCGGGTGGACCTAAAACGGTGAAGTGAGGAAAAAAAACCGTAAACGCCCCCGAGGATAGGTCCATCGCCGCCGCCACTACATAATTCTATGACAACGGTTACAAAACGATATATAATACAATAATATTGATCGTTGTGTCGAGCGAGACCCTGTCTCTACCACCCCGGGAAAAGAATAGTGTATTTGTCGCACGGCGTATTCCGATGGAGAGGAGAGAAAGAGAGAGGGAGAGAGAGAGAGAGAGAGAGAGAGCCCAAACCTGAATTCAGGTTTCCTTCACGAGCCACCACCTATTAACGTCATATAATATTTCGATATGATTTTGAATCAGGTTAAGTAACGTCCAAAAACGCTGGTAACATAAGTATATTTTAGATTCTATCGTAAAGAAATACTTGTCCGAAAATTTCAAAAACCAACTCTAAGAATTAGAATTTGGATCTTGATGGTATTTAAAAGAAGTAATTTTTTCAAAATTTTGAAAAAAACTTGCTAAAATTTTATAAAATGCCTTCAAAATTTGTTTTTTATTTTTTAAATTTAACACACTCACTAAGTTCCACCCGAGGAAAGAATACCAATGGTGCGAAATATGTCTGGTTCTTAAAATTCTTACATCGACTATCGGTAGCAGACTTAAGGTTGAACCAGAGATAAGCACATAGTCGGGATGGGAGGAATCGAGTGTGGACCACATACTGTATTCACGAAGTTTTTTCAACGAATATCTCAATTTTATTATACAATTTCCACTCCCTAATAACCTAATAATTTTTTTACTTAAATTGTTACTTTATATCAGTGACTTCCAATGTGGTTTTTACCATCATTTTATGGGTGTTTTACTTTAGATTTTGCTAATGGAAGGGAATGGTTGATAACTCATTGAAAAAACTGTATAATATTGCGCGTATAATGAAAAGATCATTTCATATACGAAAAGTTCTAAATTGCCATTAATTGTTTTTAAAATTGATGATGTAGTGCTGGGGATGAGATTTTTAAAAATCTAAAAATGGCGGGAAATCAAAAAAAAAAAAAAGGTTGTGTAACACTGATATATGTAGCATTGAGAGTTGATTGAGTTTCGAAACCTATATAAATTATGATTACTAGGTATATGAGTATTTAAGACCGTCACATTTAGAATAAAAAATTATGTAAATGTTATAAAACACGCCCTACACACACGTTTTTGTAGTAACTATACGTTTATTGCATTTTACATAAGCTAAAGTAATCAACCGAAATAAACTCGTACCTAAATTATAAAAAATACGATTTATAGGTACATTGTGCTATCTTTCTATCATATATTATGCATAAATCATAGTGTCATATTATTATTATTATTTTATTTCGTGTTATGACGATAAAACATTGAAATAAAATAAATTATTATTGCTACATTTCTATTATATCAAAAAAAAAAAAAAAAAAAAAAAGTAAAAATAACAAACGTTTAAATTGTTGAAATGAAAGTATTATTGTTTATCGTTATGCCGCGGTTATGCAATGTTTTCCTTATACTTTTATACATAATACATAATAATTGTAAATTAAAATTATTACAGTCATATAATAATAATAATGTTCTCTTTAGGTCATTTTTTCATTTTATAATCAGTCATATTCTCTACTGTTATCAAAGTTAATGCGCCCACGGTATTATTACGGACGACTTGGAGACAGCAGTACCTACTTTTTTTTTAAACATACCAATTATCTCTAATTACACACTATAATTACGGATTGTTAAACTGGGAACTGTTGCTTTTGTTAAATAACGATAACAATATATACCTACCTAGTACCTGACAATTTTGTTAAAGTTATGAAGAATAATTCTCGGTACTGAGTGAAAAATGTGTTTTATTTTGTTTTTTTCCCCACTAGTTTTGAGAAAACACGGAGTGGTATATGAAATACGTGTTTGTATATTTAATGCAACGACGTTTTAATAATATCTATCATGTTGCAACCACCACACAATATATGCTTCACTACAAGTAATATTTTAAATCATTAAAAATACACAATGATATGTTCGTCTATCCTATAATACATAAATAATAAACATAATAAATAATTCAACGCATTACGTATTTTATTCAACATTAATTTGTATTATATATTATATAATATGTATGATAGTAAGAAGGATAAAATAACAGTTCACATAATAATATTAAAAAAAAAAAAATCAAAAATTACTGTTTTATTATAAAGTCATAATGATAATATTATTTTTAACTGTGATTTTTTTTTTTTTTTTCAAAACTAAAACGAAAAAAAACTTAACCTCGGAAAACTAGTGCCCTTATTAAAACAAATCACAAAGAAAAATATTACAACCAAAATTCCTTTCCAATATTCAACACAAATGTTATCTACAAAACATAACTGAGATCAACAAAACTTCATTCTCATTATACAATAATAATAATAATAATAATAACTTAATAGTATTTAATTTAATTATATATTTATAATATTATATTCATATAATAATATTTATACATAAATTTTTTTTTTTTTTACATTGTACAGTCTACGCAAATAGAAAAAAAAAACTCGAACAAAATTAGGAACATTTTAATAATATCTGTTTTTCGAGTACAAAACTAAACATCTATACAAAATTAACGATCAGTACATTTCGCTAAGTCTATAAATCGACCGCTAAAAAAAATTTTATGTATACATACATACATATATTATAGAAATGCAGTTAGCTTAGCTGCGTTAAAAAAAAGAAAGAAGAAAACAGAACTTTTTTTTTATTCGACAAAATTTTGTATTAATATAAATATTTGGCTTCTTTGAGCTTATCGAGTTTCATCCGAAAAATAAAAATAATATTACGTCTTTTCATAATGGTTAGCCTTTTAGTATCTGTGCCTGTATGAGCTATTACCAATGGCGAGGGTCCATAAAATGTATCACATACAGTAAAAAAAATATACGTTACATCATAAGAGGTCAAAATCAAATTTCGAAGATGAAAATATAATTTTTTTAAAGTGGAAAAATCAATGATTTAACGATTTTTTTTTGAAAAAAAAGTCATCGAGCCATATTTTTTTTCCACTTTACAAAAACAATTCGGTAGTTTGAGCCTCCCCCTACACACACACACACTCTCAAGGTACAGCCATACTGTGTTTCAAGTCTCGTAGTCTTCGTTGAAAGGATTCTTTACGTACACTCAATAAAGTGTCGCTGTTCGATGACCGACGGCCGTTGGACCTCTTCTGGTTGGACCGCAGTTATTTCCGGCTGTTGATGGTGGTGCGGCCGCAAGTGAGCGTACATGTCGTCGTCTTCTTCATCGTGGTGTTGCTGTTGCTTGTCACCTACGACGTGGCCGTACATGTCGTGGTTCGGGTCGTTGGACTGTGTGTCCATCATGTCGCCGCCGTTTGCGTACCCGTTGTGGTGGTAAGCCTGATAGTCGGGGCTGGTCCTTTGCAGATCAACCGGGTCGTCCTTGACTCCACCGGGATACGGAGGCCTGCAGGACGTGGTCTTCCAGTGGGTCCTGTGAAACAATCGTATTAGTATTGTTGTGGCAAAAAAAAAAAAAAAGTTTCGTATAATTATATACTGACCTCAATCCGCTGGCGCTAATGTACGATTTTTGGCAACAATGACAGGTGAACGGTCTCTCGTTGGTGTGGATGCGCTTGTGCAACTTCAAATGCACCAGTTGCGTAAACGTGGACGAGCATATCTCGCAGACGAATGGTTTATCGCCGGTGTGCAGCCTCGAGTGAGTTTTGAGGTTGGACGTGGAGCTGAACCGTTTCTGGCAGACATCGCACTCGTGTGGACGTTCTCCTGCGGAGGTAAAAACAAAATCAATAATAATAATCACAAGTTAGACATAGACGCACTGAGAAAAGGGTAAAACGAGAGCCACTGATTAACTTTTATCGTTAACTGCCTGGCTAACTCTACCGATTTTTACCTCTTTACAAGAAACATTGAATATTCCTCCTTATACTCCTATTATTCCCCACCATTCATGCTTTTGGGCCCAACAAACAATGTAGACTGCATTTTACACAGAACCCGATTACTCTAACTGTATTTCCTTCAATTTTTCTATTTGATGCATCTAACACCTCGATGAGTCATTTGCGACCTCTATAACATTTTTTTTGTTTGCTCTTCTTTTAACCCAAGCATAAATTTCTTCCTTTCTCGGTCACATTCTCTTAGCTACACCTTTCTCGACATCCGACTTCTTCTCGACTCCCGTTCTCCTATTGTTATTTTCACCACGGGTATTATTTATCCTTCACGCTCACTTAAAAAAAAAAAAAAAAATAACTATCCTTCCCCCTGACAATTCTTCTCCCCAAGCAATCTTGCATTGGCCACTAATTATTTAGAAACTGAGAACCACTAATAGAGGTGGTGGGGATTTACGTACCGGTGTGTACGTAATTGTGTTTCTGCAAATGAGCCAGCTGCGTGAAGCTCTTGCCGCACGTCTTACACTTAAATGGTCTTTCCCCCGAGTGCGTCCTAAGATGGACCTTCAGGTTGGACAGCTGCCCGAAAGTTTTGCGGCACACGTTACACTCGTAGTGCATCTTGCCGTTCTTTTTGCTGATCGGGTACGGCAACGACCTGTAGCCACGCGACGTGCTAGTGCTGCCGGGACTGCCGCATGGTGACACGTCGTCGGGTGACATAGAACCGGCGGGCGGACTGCCCGCGCTCGACTCGGCCGGTGGATAATGACACTGGTAGGCGGCGGCGTTGCCGTTGACCTGCGGCTGGAACAGGTGCGACTGGTGGTGGTGCTGGTGGTGGTGGAGATGCGGCTGTTGATGGTGGTGATACGGCACGTACTGGATCTGCTGGCCTGCGGGACCCGGGTACACGAGTATCGTGGGCGTCGGACTGCGTCGGTGTATTTGTTGTAGCGGCGACAGGGCCGGTGACAACAGCACCTTGTTGCTATTGCTGTTGTTGTTGTTGTTGTTGTTGTTGTTGTTGTTATGGTTGGTAGAAGAGTCGGGACTGACCGAGGCGTTGGCGTACGGCCGTTGCATGTAAGGCGTTTCGGTGGCCGTGGTCGTCATAAGCAGTGTCGGCGGTGGCGGTGACGACGCCATGGCCCTGATGGTCGTGGGCGAAGGATGGCGGTCTGTCGCGGACGAGGCGGTTGCGACTGCGGCCGAGGACTCTTTGGTCTGCAGCAACAGGTTCTCCAGCAACGACTTCTGATCGCGAGAATACGGATAGATCACGGACGGAGGAGGCGGCAGAGGTGGCGGCAACGTCACGTCCATCGGTTCCAGCTTGAACTTCTTCGCGGGTCGCGTGGACTCTGCTCCGCATTCGGACGTCGCGGGTTCGCTGGACGAAGATGGTTCCGCGTACACTCGGCACGGCGACTGCGGCCGGGCCACGATCACGGGTGGCTGTTCCACCACCTGTACCGCGGGCGGCGCCTGCGGCATGGGCGGTGGTGGCGGTGGCGGTGGCGTTTGCTCCTTTATCTGCGTCTGCTGCAAATCCGTGTCCTTCCGGTATTGCGACGCTTTGCGCAGTTTTATTTTCACCTTTAGGAATTCGTTGGTCTCCACTTCGACCACGTCTTCGTCTGGTTTCGGCGCTTTAGATTTTTTGCTGCGGAAACGGAAAAAGAAAACGATATTAGTATTGTTTATGTTCGCCTGATTTTATTAGTTAGGCAACGGTTGTTGTCGTCGCGACCGGCTCACCTGTAGTCCAGAATGCAGTTGGAACTGTCGTCGGAATCGGACAAGTGTTCGGGCGGCGTGGGCGCGTCGTCATGATAAGTGTGGCTGTGGTATCCCTCGTCCGATCGCACAGAGTTGGACTGAGCGTATCCTTGTTGAGCCTTAACCTCGTCGTCCGTGGGTCTGAGCCGCAGGACGTCCGCGTTCCCGTTGTCCGCGTACTCTTTCACCGGACTGATCAGCACGCGACGCATGGACGTGGCGTTGTTGGTCATCGCCTTGTCGAACTCGTTGCGCACGTCGTCGTCCTGCCAGTGCACCCGGTTGACGGTTGTCTTCAACGTCAAGTCTCCACTGTCTGCCGGCTGCGGCGGCGGTGTTGGCGGCGTCGACGACGACGTCACCGTGTCCGCGCTGTCGGCCAACATAGGCAACGTCGGTGTGGGTGACGTAGATGTTTGGATTTCTGAAAAACCGAAACGAAACGCGGTTAGTTCAGAATACGTTTACGCCCCGTGACCGTACTAAGCTAATACATTATTAAAACTTATTCGGATATCAAGAAATAAAAAATAAATAAATATTATTCAAGTACGTTGTCATACCATGTACCGGGTTCATGGTATATACGTACGCGCAGTGGTACACACCAGAGGGTTCAGAAATTCAGGGGCAGGAAACTCAGGAAATTGCCTAGGGTAGTTTGCATATAAAAATTCTAAAGGCCTCGTTCTGTTTTCCAAAAAAAAATTTTAAAGTACATTTGAAATTTTAATAAAATTACAACATGTGACATGAAACAAAAATAATATGTTAAATCAGATTAAAATCTGAAATCTGCAGTTGTAAATCAAAAATTACCTAAAATAATAATTTTATGAATAACTAGAAAAATATCTGGATTTTTTCTGAATGTTGGAACGGTAAATTTTAAAATGTGTTATTCATAATTACACGTTTCAAAAAGATTTTATCTAAAAATAATCAATTTATTGCGTGAAAATAACCGATTATTCTAACTTTCTACGTTTTAAAGAAATAGACAACAATCAATTTCAGTGGTTCATTGAAAATTTAGAATTTTATTTCATTAAAATAAAAAATAATAATAATAATAATAAAATAGACGTTTATAATATTTTCAAAGTTCTATATATGTGCTGAAAGTGATCTAATTTTTTTTTTATTTTGTCAACAAAGTTAGTTTTATACAAATTTTTTTTTAATTTTTCAATAAATTTCAAACTGCCTGAGTTATTTTAATACGTCAACTAAATTATAAAATTTAGTTAGATGAAAATAGATTTTATCAAAAAAATATTTTTCACTTGAAAAAATATTGAGAGTTTCTAGCAGTAAATTAAGTCTATTAAGATCTCTACAGACGCTGGACGATTATTGGTGTTCAAAAGATGCTAACAAACAAATCGTTTTGCCTAGAACATCGCAAAAACTAGCAACGGTTTTGGGTGAGTGGTTGGAATTTGTATTTCCGACATCCCTGTGAAAAATTTACTGTGCACCACAGCGCACACAATGACATGAAAATATTACGTTAATCGTTCTACGAACTCACTAACAGAACACTAATCCGACGTATCGTAGCCAACAGTACATGCAGGATAATACAATATTACCTAATAAATTATAAATATTTTAAGGTACTCATATAATAATATAGTATAACAACACGGCGTATTAAATAGACAAATCCTATACACGCAGGTGTGTATAGAGTATTGCAAAGCATCCAGTTTCCCCTGCACACGATTCGTAAGTTTTTACGAATAATTATGTACATTATTATTATAATATTATATTCAAAACGAAATACTCACTCCCTTGCATTCGTTGAATCATTTGCTCAACGCTCGACGGATAATTTAGTCTCTCGGCGAATTCGCGACAATACCAGACGAGAAGTTCTTCGTTCGGATATATCGGTCGTATTGTGTAGAAAAATATATCAGTCTATAAAATGAAAACAAAAAATAATCGTATTTTGTTCGTTTCACAGCATATTATGAGTAGTGTGCGTGTATGCCACCACCGAAGTTATCGAATTTGCACTTACGCCGCATTGACAAGCGATGAGATTTTGAGATTGTGGTGAATACGGAGCGCTCACGTACCGCATCCAATTGGATTTCGTCTCGTCGTACGTGTTTATGTAATAAAACGGTTTGTTCTCTTTGTAAATCTGTAACGGGCATTGTAACATTATAGAGGCGTGGACGATAAAACGGGTAAATAGTGCGAATTTAGGCGATAGATTTGAAGACAAATACTTATATTATATTAATATAGTATTATATTATAGCCAGAGCGACTTTACCTGTTGGCGCATTTTCCGCCAGAAATTATCTTGGTCTAGCATGAGTTGAACCTAATAAAAAAAGTACGGACAGAGTTGTAGATAAGAGAACATCAGTAAACCCAAAAACAATACATTAATAATAATATATCGTGTATAGAAAAGCGTTAAGAAAAGCCGAATGGATATTTTTTCATCACTTACCCTCCAGAAGTATTTCCTCTTTCCGTTGGGCGCGTGCTCCTTGACGCACACTTCGCCTACTAACGGACCGAACCTAGTGCCCAGTGGAATGTATATGGCACTCTTAACGCCGGTTATCTGGAAAAATTATAAATGATAATAATTATTGAAAATCCCATGACTACTTTTTCGACGAATACCGATCGGATAAAACAATGATTTACTAAAAACGGACAATTAAATATATTTAAAAGATATTTATTTATTTTTATATTACATAATGTAGTGTTTCAAGTGCATTGTTCAATCGATTTTACCTCGTAACTAGTTTTGTTTGATTTAATGGATCGACTTATCGATAAAACTTAGATGATGATAGTGAATGTTTTAAAAGTAAGTACTTATAATGTTTTTTTTTTAGTAAATATTACAAATGTTATTTTAAATCTCCATTTTTAAAGATATTTTATGAAGGTTTTTTGGAAGATTCGTAGAGCTTTATTGCTTTATTTCAAATGCTTTTATACAGTTTTTTAGTGCTTCATAATTTGTAATTTAGTTATAAGCTTTCATACTTTTCGATTTCATATCCGACCCGTTTTCCTATTTCCTCGTGAAAGAGGCATGATATTAATTTTTTCCAAAAACGCGTACCTTTTTTCCGATTTTTTTCAATTTCAGATTTCTGGGCAACGAACTCTCGGCCCGGTTCGGATTGTTCGGGTCCGGCGGTTGATCCAGCACAATGTAATCAACGAACCTGTCAAATTCTTCCTCTCGAATCGAGTTGAAGTCGAACGGCAAATCGGATTCCATCGGAGGCGTTTCCTGTAGAACAAAAGAATGGTTTATTAAAATTAACTGCGAATAAAAAAAATTTAAATAAAAATGCTTTAGCACGATATATGGTTCAGGGTGAAAATATAATAATAATATATGTATATACGACGATGACGGGTAATGTCTCTTTTGATTTCACCTTCCGACATGGATATATTTTTAGCCGGATGTGCGCATTTCTGCGGTCCAATCGCATGGCCAAAATGACGACTACATAAAATATATTATACAGTGTTTTAAAAACATACGGCGATGTTCATCGAGGTCGGAGGCGGCGCACTCGGGGCTGAGAACGAGTGAAAAGCGGGGGTAGAGGGCAAGGAGGAGTCGGGTATATTATATGGGTCACTAGTGCCAACTGAGAGCCCTACAAACTGCACTATCGATCGCGTAGATGCATGTATAAAATAAATGCACACTATCGGTGCCAGTATGTTTTTTCGTTATGACGCGCTAGCCAAAACACAAAGATGCAGTTTGTGTAGTGAACGAAAATAATATATATATATATATGTATTATTGTATTATTGTATATCAGCTGCTGTATCGTCGAAAACAATTTCTGCTGCTATTTTTTTTCCTCGTTTATTTTTCAGAAGAAAATCTAGTACACCCGTGTTCGTCTCAAAAATATACGCGTAAATATAGCTCGCGACCTTAACGACTGCGTATTTTTAGAATATTGTACGACTGGAAGGCCGTTCGCGAAGAAAATTAACAACATTGAAACTCAATAATCATAGTATGACGTTTGCCAAATTTCATTATTATATGATGTAGTACAACAATATACAACGTCTGCAGCGATTATAAATATCCTTTGATACGTAAAAATAATAAAATTTCGAAAAAAAAAAAAAAATGTCCGACACGTTAATTTTCTTTGCGAAAACGAATGAATTTCTTTCAAATAAATTTACCTGAGATTAAAAGTGAAATTCGAATTAAAAATGAAACTCATCGAAATATTGTCGCTCACTGATTTTCGGAACAATAATAATAATTGCGATATTGCTAAACTGACTGGTCGAATGAAAAAAAGTCCCGGGACATATTAGGCGAAAGGTCGTCGAACTTTTGCGCCCTCCGAAGCGGTATCCGATTACGGCTGCTGTCTGGCGTGTAAATCCGCGTCTAGACAAAATGGCGGACCGGAAAGTTCGATAGCGCAGTTCCACAGAGCGACGAGACACGTCGGTCTGCGGAAGGAATCGATTGGTGGCGGCTGTGGCGGCAACAAAACAGTACCTCATCGTCATTACCACGATGAACGCGACGAGGGGTTGCGGACCGAATAAACGCCGTGCAAATGTTTATGCACGAACAAATAATAATAATAATAATAATAATAATAAAAAAAAACGTCCGAGACGATTCGAGAAAAACGAAAAATTGTCGGAGGTCCGGGGTGACCGCCAGACGACAGACCAGACGGAATCGATAACGCGCTACGGGAGAAGGGATTGCGCAATGTCTGGAGAGAGTACGTGTATATACATAACCATTGTTTTGTCTGACGCTCGAACAACGTTCGCGGCGGCGGCGACGACTCGGTGTAATTAAATGCCGAACAATAAAATGCAAACTTTGCGTTGTATTGGTTCGTATACGTAAAAATGTATACACATTTATGTTGGTATTTGTATAAAAATAAAAATTCACGTGTTTAGTGTACGTAATTTGAGAATACGATCGTATGTGTATGTGTAGAAAAAAAAAAAATTCAAATAATACGAATATTTCATATTATAATAATAATATACTAAATTAATTAAATGTGTGTTTATGTTTATGGTAAACGAAATTAAAAAAAACGCGTTATACGGCTTGACGAATACAATTATTGCATATTTTCAATAACAATTTTATATTTTAATTATACGTGCATATCGCATACATATATATGTATAACCACTATTGTTATCCATAAAACGTTTTAATTATTGCTCGTGATCAAACCACTATTATTTCAATCGAGTGATTTCACGCGCTATCGATTATTCGCGAATAAATAAAACCTTCTTTGATTCCGTAAAAATTTTGTAACATTATAATATTATAACATTCGTTTAGGCCGTTGAACGGAGTTCGTGTATTATTTACCTGTCTCATTGTAACGAATGATTTCTGTTTACTAGTCCTCCATAAATCGTCTGAAACTTCAAAGCCTGCAAACAGAAAACAAAAATAATTAGTGTGGGTTCGGATAAATAACATTATACATTAGAATATAATATTATGTATACATATTGTGTTCGCCTAAAATCGCAATATATAATCTGTTGGGGATATTCGTAAAACACGTGTCGGTGATTGTTTTAAGACTGATTCACTTCGTCCGTTTTTTATTTATTTTTTTTCATTCTAATTATTTATGCACGAGAATAAAATTCCAAATACGTAACTCGGAATCTAATTCAAATAACGTATACGCGTACAATTCATACCTCAGAAATGTGTTTCACGTGCACGCAATTTTACACCTAAACGCACGGTCCCGTTAACCGACGACTAATAGACACTGATAAATAATATTTTTTTAATTATTATCGCCGCCTTTTTCGGATTCTACTACGCGCTTATAATCTCGTACCGCCGCAAAACATTATTTTTCTTATCGGCTCACGAAATATTGTGAGTTCAATGAATAACCGTTGTTTTGCCGTATTTAATTAGTCGATAAAAGTAGCTCGGTTTTTTTTTTCTGTACTCGATTTAAAACATAAAATCAGTTATATTTTTTCAACAGTATAATATTATCCTCATCGGTACAGTGATCTACTATAATTATTATAATATGACGTAATCTGCAGAGAATAATGCTTCTTTACCTTTTTTATCGACTCCGTTTCGTTATCAATGGAGGGATAAAAGCGATGAAAAAAAACGATTTATCAATCCATTATTCCGGGAAAATTTTGATAAAACGTACCTACTGAATTTAGTAGTAGTCATCGGAAAAATATTTCACGAGCATAAATTAATTCTAAACCGACTTAAAGACGTACGATAAAAAAAAAAAAAAAAAAGTTTTCATTTACTGTCCTTGAGTGAAATATTATTTCGCGTTTTTCTACGTACAGGAGTGTCGAGTTTCGTAATTTTTCCTAAATTCAGATGTCAGCAAATAGTTCATGAGATTTTTTGTCTCTAGTTTTAATTACACATTGTTTCTAAAGCGGATGTATTATTTTATTTTACGAATGACGCGTGTATTATGTCAATGCATCGTATGCAATTTTTATAAAACGCATTTACGAGATAACCAAATGAAAATATAACTGAATGAAATATCTGGCGGCAAATTAGTTACGAAATAGTTGTAAATACGTGATCGGATTAAATAGAAATGTGCGTTATTTTTAATTAGTTACGCGTAATATAATCTGTAATTCTTGCCCTACTTATTCGAAATATGCTGTTTAATAACAGAGTTAATGAAATAAATTATACATGAGTACCTACTTAATCTATATATTATGATAGTATATTTATTAGTTCGATAAAAAATAAAATATGTGATTGTATTGTAAATATAAAACGATTTTAATATTGTTTGCACTACACGTTAGACAAATATTTGAATTGTTTTTTTTTTTTTTTTAACTAATCATACAAACTTATGTACATTTATAATAATTATTGTTTTATTTTAGATAAACGTAAAATCCGTTAAAACGGCTAATGAATAGCAAAGTAATATTATTTTGAAAAAATAGTCATAAAAATGTATGATATTTATATTTTATATGATTTATCTCGTGTGAATAAACGATGGAACGATAGTAGCTTACGATCGTAAAATATTATTCATATTGAATTCGCTTGGATTTTAAATAAATTTCAACGCCGCGATTGTTTAAAACAAAAATCTATTGAGTCAATTGATTGTTTTCAATGAACATCTACTTGGTTTTTTTTTTTTTTCATTAGCATATTATATTATTGTTTTAAAATACACTTCTAATATAATAATATGAATTGAAAAAGTCGAAAGTTCGTACGCAATATTCTGTATGAAAAGCGCAAGCCGACGAAATATATGTGCATTGGAATGGCGCACGGACAATATTAATACACTATTATCTGTGCGTCGACGCTATCAAACCTACGCGGGTTAATAATACAATTACATCATAATTTGTTTCGTATATTATGATTGCAGTGTTTATCGAATGCACATAACTGCTGATAAAAAATAAAGTGCATGTGTATTTTGGTCAAGGACTCATTGGTGATTATATCGAATGCGTATAGGCACCACATCCATTATATTATATACAACACTCCGTGCAGTTATGTACTACGTACGAAAAGATAAATATGTATTCAATAATAACCGATTTGTATAATTATTACGAGTATTATTATATTAGTTTTTTAGAGTTTTCAATACCACAATGATTATTGTATTTTGTCATTTTTACGCGGTTCGCACGAAGATTTACACACAATCGTCGGATTAATTGTTAAAATGTGTCCTTCATCTCGTTATCAGAGTCAAGGTCATCGCGGGAAGAACATCGTGTGAAATGGAATACGACAATAATAATAATTAATTTTACGTTATCTGGTGTGCCCGGACGCACGTGATTCTTATGGGATTCGATTCCAAGTAGTAGAGACGTATAATATTATAACAATACGATTTTCGGCCGTTCGAGATCGATAGACATACATACACACATATATATGAAGTCGTAAAAAAAAAACATAAACGTTTTTTTATTCCCTCGAAATGCAGAAAAAAAATAAATGCACATTGCACAGATATCGTGCACGTCGTCGTGTATTAATGCCGAACACGAGGAAAATAAAGAAAATCTAACTTAATTTGTTGAAACAGATGTTTCGATTACATATTATTATTATTATAGTGAGTAGTTATTATTTGCACAAACGTACATTTAGGACGCGTGAAAACGGCAAACACTCGAGTGAACAATGAAGAAAATACGACGTATCGAAAATTAATTTTATTCTAAAAATATCGCGTACCTATTTGTATATTGTTTCGATAACGAAACGTTTTTATATGCCGAAGGAGAGGATGAGGAACTTTTGGCGCGGGGATAAACGCCACCGTGTTAGATTTTAAGAAGAGCCGAACTCGGTTTAAAAAAAAATAATAATAATAACAATAACACTGATTTGTACCGGATTCGTCGTGCGATTATTGAAACCAAACAATAATAATAATAATAATAATAATAATAATAATAATGACGACACGGGACAACCGCATGGACGTCCGGAAGCGAAAAATGTTTCGTTTATAGCCAAATTGTATTGTCAGCGGAAAACGCGATATAACGCAATAACAATACTACGTATGTGTGTGTCCACCTTGTCGCCGACTATACTCAATGATGCAGGTGTCCAAATTAGTGTCCAACGAGTGGTTTTAAACAGATCACTTCGACGTTTCTACGCCGTCGCGCCGTTTATTATATTATACAGCAAGTTGTACGTCTTTTAAATTTCGTTATTACCGATCCCCGGAAGCCGCGTCGATAAAATTATTCAAAACAAATTTGCTACTAAAAAAACTCCTACGTACGTATAATATTCATTTCGATTATCGTTTACGCGCCCTGAAAACCGGAGTGTCAACATGCGCACACGACGTAGTCGCAGTGCTATAACGCATTTTTTTTATTCAGAAAATTTTTTTTAATAATAATGCATAATATCATATTATGACAAACAATTGTTGACGTGCGGTCGGTCGGATAACGCGCGTATTTATTTAGGTGCACGACAAACAAAATAATAGTGTATTCGCGTTACGAAAAACGGAACCGAATATCGATGACGATGATACCCGATCAATGACTGTTATATAGATCCGTCAACTTTCGGGCAACTAAATTATAATATAACATATTACATAACACTGATAATAATTTTTTTTCGTCGTACAGTTATAACTACTATTACTACGTATTACTACTACTACTACTATTCGAGCATAACAACTGCGGCTGCTACCCGGTCCGATTCGAATTGCGAAACGTTTGTTTAACGCGTACCGGGAAAATAATTCCGACAAAACAGACACCGAGGGGCATACGAGCAATTATGCGATTATTATATTGACGTTCACGGCCGTAGCCTTGGAACTCTCGTTTCGTCCGTTGCACATGCACCGTGTGCAGTGCATAATTAATATTGTAAAAAGTAAAAAATGAAAATTGCGTTTTTTTTTTTTTTTTTTGGAATCGACGAATGCGACGAGCGATGTAAGTGCACGTGCGTCCGTCGCTCAGATCTGATGTGTTAATAAATTAATAACGTGCAAAATATGACTCCGGGGGGGGGGGGGAGATTTGTAAAATCGTATCGACGACGAATACCTGCAATATAATATTA